>MIQA02002770.1:0-10777 GCA_001887855.2 Sclerospora graminicola | reverse complement strand
GAAGAATTCTTTAATCTGATGCGCAAGTGGTATGTGCCGACTAAACATGCTGGTATGCTCCCACCTGTTAAACTAGATCGCTCGCCAGGTTGGAATCTGGTTCGAGCCGAGCGGTCTATGTTCTGCATTTATGCATATGTCGGTAGCGGAGATAAGTTTGAGGAAAAGAAGATAACCGACAATATTCTACAGTCTCAGAGTGGATGAATATTCCCGATCGGACGTGATCATGGAGTTGGACCTACTGCCCGGTGAATCCCGTGGATACTGGAAGTATCACTCTCCCGACAAGTGGTTTAAACAGGCTAAAGCTAATGGAAAGATCAACAATGAAAAAGCCACTATTTTATTTGACTCTGGGGCGGAAGTCTCGATCATCGACTCCGCCTTTGCTCGTAAGGTGGGATGTCTTATAGACAGTACCCAGAGGCAAGAATGTGTTGGGATCGGCGAGAGTTCATATATGACGGAAGGACGATCACGTGTTAAGATCACCCTGGCAGGATCCCTGGTCTACTATTTTAATGCTTGGGTTGGCCGGTTAGCCGGTCAAGACGCGATATTGGGGATGGATTTTATGGTTCCCGCCGGTATACGACTTGACCTATCTCATGGAACCCTGACTCTGCCGGATGAAGTGCAGATTCAGTTATCTGGCCGACGGCCTTTGTATGGTACTCATGTACGGATGTTAAAGATGGGCCAGTACGAGAACATTGGGGTGTCCCGATCAGTCGATGTCATGATTCGGCCGAGTGATCGGCAACAGAAATTGTGGCTGACCCGTGGCGAACGTTGGGTACCAACGTTCGTTAAAGGTATCGGCCGATCAAGCTACATCAGAGTCACAAATATATCCGATCAGCCGCTGATCATCCACGAAGACATGATCTTAGGGATGTGGTTACCTGGGGGGAAAGTACCCCGACAGATTGGATATGTTTCAGTGGGATCACGAAGATACATTGAATGGCAGAATCTGGCTTATCAAGCCACCACGGACGTGATCAGTGACGAAGACTCAGTGGATGAAGATACCTCACCTATGGTCGAGAAGCCAGAGTATTCTACGCCGACCAAGCTGCTGATCAGGAGGCCATCGATCGAAGCGACAAGGGAAGGCCGGGCCAAAGAAGGTCCACAGATATTGAGTATAATTAGGCCCGGCTCACCGAAAACAACGGACTCAGTTAGCGGAAAAGACAGTGAAGAGTCCAAGCACGATCATGAGGAAGAAAAGGAGGATGAACCAGCTGAATTCATTACAGAGGAGGGTGAATCCGAAGTAAACCATCAGTCGAGCGACGCACAAGGGGCGATCCAAGATGATGCCGATCAGAAAGAGGTAGATCAAGTGGATGAGCAGGTGTGTATACACGAAGGTGGCGATCAGTATATTGAAGGTATCGAGAAGCAGATGGCTGTGTTACCAGAAGTATCGCCAAATATGCCAGAAGTCACATTGGAAGATTTACAAGTCGGTGATCCCGAGGTGAATACGCCCGAGCAGATCGATCAGCTAAAGAAGATCATCTGGAAGAGGCATCACTTACTGATGGGGAAAGGTAACGCCCTACCCCCAGCCGCGTTCGGAGCTGTTTGTGATATAGACGTGGGAAATGCGAGGCCGATCGCTCAGCGCTGTCGTAAAGTTGCACCTCAATACCGGGAAAAGTTGTCCGATTTGATCAAAGGTTTGCTGAGTACAAAGATCATCCGACCATCAACATCGCAGTGGGCATCACCGATCGTGATTGTGATTAAGAAGAACGGGGTTGATATTCGATTGTGTATCGACTACAGAATGGTGAATCGCCTCACGAAGTTGATGGTCTACCCGATGCCCCTGATCAATGACCTATTAGAAGATTTGGATAAAGTTTTATGGTTTTGTTCGTTGGATATGGCTAGTGGTTTCTGGGTGGTTTCGATGACTGATCGCGCTCGGGAGATCTCGGCTTTCGTTACACCTTTTGGACTTTTTGAGTGGAATCGGATGCCGTTTGGATTAAAGAATGCCCCACAGATCTACCAAAGGCTGATCGACAATGCTCTCTATGGGTATTTCCAGATCAGTGCTGATCGGGAAGCCACTGATCTACATGATGTGTTTACGGAAGGTGAGCCAGACCAAGATCAGGGCCGATCAGTGTTGGGAAGGCGATCATATATAGATGATATCTTGGTCACGGCAACATCCTGGGATATGCTATACGATAAGGTCGAACGACTCTTAGATACCTGCGAGCGTTGGAATTTGTCGACCAGTGTGGTCAAGAGTTTCTGGGGTCAGCCCAAGGTCGCTTACCTCGGTCATAACGTATCGATCCAAGGGTTGGAAGCAAATCCGAAAGATCTAGCCGCTCTCAGCAACTTACCGTTTCCCCGATCGTTGAAGGCCATGCAATCCTTCCTCGGATCATTGAATTATTATAGCAGATTTATCGAGGATTTCTCGATCTACGCCGCTATACTTTATGAATTGAAGGAAGTTGATTATCATGGCCTGAGAGAACGTGATCGGATGGGAGAATCACCAATTGGGACTGATCACGAGGTTGAAGCCACTGAAACGGATCTCGAGATTGGATCACCAACTGATCGAACTGTGCCAAGGTCAGAAGATCACATGAATCGCGCTATGGTAGCCTTCAGTATGTTGAAGGCGAAGATGATATCGACGCCGATACTGAAACACTTCGATCCGGAGAAGATTCCCGTGGTGATCTTATATGCCAGTAAATGGGCAATATCGGCCGCACTGGCCCACGATCACGATGGAGTTTATTGCCCGGTAACGTTCACGAGCCGAACATTAAAACCGAATGAAGTTAACTATGGCATTGTGGATAAGGAAGTACTAGCGTTGTTACGTGTGTTGGATGTTTGCTATTCTATGCTGGTAACTAGATCAATTAAAGTATTATCCAAACGATCTAGTCTGGCGTGGTTACTATCCGCGAATGGTTTAGACGGAAGACTGGGGCGATGGGCAGCGGTGTTATCTCAGTGGACTTTGGAGATCGTTAAGTGCACCAAGGGCGAAGAAAAAATTCTTGGGACGCTGGCAGCCAGCATCACGCCCCGATCAGAAGTCGATGAAGCCTTGATCGAGGTCGCTCCTCGGAAGCAACCACGTGAATCGATCACTATACCCCCACCGGTCGTCGGCTCAGAAGAAGATCTGATCGTTGTGAGTTTCGACGGATCAGCGAGTGTGAAGAAAGGTGTAGGGGCGTATAGCGCGTTGCTATGGAAATTGCCAGAGTGGACTGTTATATCAGCCGGTTCAGATTATACTCCAGATATCACGGTCAATGAGGCTGAATACCGTGGTCTGCTACTAGGTTTGGATCTCTTGCGAGAGCAAAAGATTGGAAGAGTAATTATATGTGGAGATTCAAACCTGGTGATTCGGCAGATCACTGGAGAGATCGACTGTAAGGCGCCGCGTTTGAAACTACTGAATGATCGCGTTATGAAAGCTTTACGCGGATGGCCAAGACATGATCTTTTGCATGTGAAACGTGATTGGAATCGGAGTGCAGATCACTTAGCAACTATGGCTATGCGTGATCAGGCCGGATCGATAATCACTGATCAAACGCTGTTGGAAGAACTGGTGGAGATCAATAGGCTGCCGGAGTTGATCCGTGTAGAAAATGATAAGGAAGCAGCCCAGATCTTGATCACGACGAGATCACGAACCAGATCACCACCCAACAGATCACCCTCTCGCGGAAGCCTGACAGAGGAAATAGTACAAGAGATGCGGATCGAAAGAATTCTCAAGGCTCAGGACGAGGAAAAATGGATCGGTGATTTGAAGGCGTTTCTAAAGGGTGATCTGGAGAAGCTGAGCCAGAATGAGGCAAAAGATTGTGCCAAGATCGCGTTCAATTACGAGATCGACGAAAATGAGCTATTGTTTTATTATATATCAGCTGATCAGGCCGATGCGGATTTGGATCGATCGGCCAGACTCGTGATCCCGGAGACTTTGCAAGCTGATATCTTACACCATTATCATGTCAGTTTGGAGGGTGGCCACCAGGGCGTAGGACGAACGTACCACAGGATCCGTAAACATTTCCATTGGAGAGGATTATATCGAAGTATACAAAAGTTTGTTGGAACATGTACGGATTGCGAGACTGGAAAAGGTATGCCAAATATCCGGGGAAGATCACCTGGAAACATCCAGGCGACCTACCCTTTCCAAGTGATCGCGATGGATCACATACCGTCCCTCCCAAAATCGTTCAAGGGCAATACCGAGCTGCTGATCTGGACTGATCTGTTCACGGGATTGGTGATCGCGAAGGCGGGATCTACACGAACGGCTCAACAAGTCGCTTGCAGTTACGAAGAATGTGTGTTTCGACGGTTTGGAGCCAGTGAAGTGATCAGGCATGATCGTGAACCAGGTTTTATGGCGGAAGTGTTCCGATCTTTTAATCAGATGCTTGGCCAGAAACAGAGCGCGACCATGGCGTACCGTCCACAGGCGAATGGTAAAGCCGAGCGGATGGTACAAACGTTGACCAGGGCTATTAAGATGTATGTCGCAGACTCCGCGCAACAAGATTGGGATGAATATGCGGAGAGACTGGTGTTTGCTTTGAATTCCTCGTTTGATTGGATCAGGGGAGATACCCCATTCTATCTGGCATATGGTTGGGACCTCCGATCTACCATCGAGTCAGTGATCCCTGTTGGTTGCACACGAGGTCGAGATCGCGAAGCTCGTCGATGGCGCATGGGACTCCAACGTCACTACCAACATGCGCGGGAACAAGTTAACGAACGATTACGAAGGGTCATCCAAGAAAGAGCTGATCGGAACAATGATCAGGCCGATTCACATAATATCGAGCCAGGATCAAGAGTTTGGCTTTACTTGGATCGTGTGAAAGAGGGATATGCCAAGAAATTAGCACATTTATGGCATGGACCGTTCCGCGTAGCCGAACTAATCGGTGATCATGCCGCTCGACTGATTACCGCGGGTACTGATTATGGAATTTTCCCGATTGTTCACTTGTCAAAGTTGAAACTGGTCCGAGAATACCCTGATCGGCCTAAAACTAGGCTGTCAGGAGATGATCAGCCAAGGTTTGATTTTGACGAGGCTCTCTTACCCGAAGATAGTTGGGAAAGAGCATTGGACCCGAACGAATTTGAGGTGGAGAAGGTTTTGGATACCCGATCATACAAGAAAACCCGTTTTGGCCGGACCCACCGTGAATATTTGGTTCGTTGGAAGGGTTACAACGATCCCGAGTGGATAGATGAGCGTGATCTGAACTGTGGAGCGTTACTAAGGGAATTCGAACGTGATCGGGTGAGAAGGAATCGTTTTGAGGTGATGCAAACCCACGAAGAGGGTAACCAGGAATCTCAATAGCCTGGGTTGACACATTGTGGCTGATCAGCAAATATGATGATCGGGCAAGTGGAGATCAGGGCGGTTGGACTGGTTTGGAAGAAACGAATGCATATATATATTACCCAAGAATTATACCTGCACACACGAGAACGATCGACCTACAAGATGGAAGTAATAATGAGACATGAACAAGATTTACGAAAGTGAAACGAGAAGATCATCAAGGAATGTCGTGATATATTAATTGATTATGGAGAACGAAATAAAAGTGGGTTATCACGACGATCATGGACCATATTTAGTGCGCAGGCGAGCAATCTTGTATCCTGGATGATCCATGGGACTTGATCGGAACTGGTTTCGCCAAGGCTCATGCTAATCGGTCCAGAGCAAGCAATCACGCAGTGTGGCGACCGGAGTTATGTGCCCATAACCGGGATACCAATCCCCGCCGTCAGCCTTGAGTCCTCGCGATCCCGCTCGACGAACAGTTAAATGCAAGACGCCAGGGAACAGGAAAACGTCCAGATCACACTCGCCGTGCCGAATTCCGTCGACGACATAGTCGCAGATCGTGGCCCAAGCAGCTCCGGCTTTGGTGCGACGACGCTTGCGAGCATGATGGTAGTGCTCGATCCACGCGTCCTTGCGCATCGCCGTCGTGATCGGGAAATGGTGAGTCGCCTCCCATATCGCTTGCACGTGCTCTTGGTGATATAAAGCCAAGCGCCCCTGTAGCTCGACAAACCAAGGGCGATCAGGGAACGCCAGCCCGGGCATGGGTGTCAGGAGGACATCCCAGGGTGCCGAATCGATCATGAGTTCGATAGCATGTTTGGTCAACAACCTTGGTTGCCACTGCTTGTCCTTGGGTGCCGGCGATCTGATCGGGAAGATCCAGCCTGGCGGGCGAGACCACAAGCGAGGGACGCTTTTCTTCCGTACTTCGAGAACCCGAGGCGTCAGATCCCAGACCTGATCATCACTCCAAGGTTTCCGTGTGGCCATGTGAGCGGGAGTTGGCCTCCCCTGCATGACGACATACAGATCCATGAACGGTTGGGTTGGATCGTAGCTGTAATCATTTTCCTTGATCGACGATCGAGCTGCAGGAATGAAGACGCCCGTAAAATTAGGTGGCGGGGCGATCACCGCCCCAGCGATCGCCGTGGGAATGTCAGGATCAGCTTGAGCCGGTGGTTCCTCCTCGAAATCATCGTCATCGTCGTCATCAGACTCCAGTAAAGTGACGGCCTGAGCCAGCGAATTCACCCCGGAATAACTCGGTGCTGGCGTACGGCGATCAGTACTGCGCGATCGGGCCGCAGCAGGCAACATCCTCTCGTCCAGATCGGTTGATTTGTCATCCGATTCAACCGTGAGACGTGATCGCTTGGCGAGACTCATCCTTTGCTTCGACGAGCTGGTCTGCTTACGCTTACCAGAACTCGAGGCCGAAGGCGTTGGTCGCGGAGTTGCCGGTGGACGAGATTGGGAGGATGCGGGTGCTTGTGAAGTGCTGATCACGGGCTGATCAGCACTACGAACAGGCAAGGAAGCGACGGAGGACGCGGGCGAAGGCGGGGCAAACGCAGGAGACTGCGGCGGTGTGCCAGATGGAGCGAACGAGCTGATCAGGCCGGGAAGTCGTTGCAAGGCCGTCCGGACTGATCCTGAACCGGTGTCTGTCTTGGTCCACCTGTCCATGGTTTGTACCGCAAGACTCTTCAGGTCAGCGTTATGCTGAAGCCAGGCACGATCATCAAGCTCTCGGGTCTCAAGTTTGACCCGAGCGAGATTAAGCTCATGCCGGCAATTTTCAGCTACTTTCCGACTCTCTTCCAGCTTCTTCTGCACATTGGCGCGACCAATACGAGAATCAGCCAGCTGTTTGGTCAAGAGCTGGACCTGCTTATCCGCATAACGAGCTTCAATCTCCCGACGTTCTACATCCTCGGCAGTACGGATTCTGTCGTGCAGAAGCTGATCACGGTCGAGACGGTGATCATCGATGCGCTGCAGATGATCTACCATCTCGACCATCGAATCCTTCATGGATTCGATACGTTCATCTGGAAGTTAACATGGAGGGTCAAATACGGATTATAAAAGGGGTGAATGAGATGGACGTACCCTGATTACGGATGGTGATAGCCATCGTGTCGATCAGCGACTGTAAGGTGGCGACGGTGTCCGAAGGTTTGGAGAGTCGAAGGGCAGCGAGGTCAGCTGACAGCTGATCACGCTCCATCGTCACACCCTGGAAGCGATCAGTCAGGTCCCGCAATTCTTGGTCAAGCCGATCGTGATCCTTGCCAAGCCGATCATGATCTAGCCGGAGAACCGACAGTTGGGTGGCCAGATCAGCGGAATCACGTGCCGAGGTATCAGCCGCGATCCGACGATCGGATAACTCAGTCGTAAGTGCCCGGTTGGTATCGTATAGAGAAACCAACTCGGGAATTGCACTTTGGAGTTCCGATCGCAGCCGACAAGCCTCCACGGGCCCCAACGTGAATGAGCCCGATCCATCTATCAACCGAGTGAGCTGCTCCAAGGAACGGAGAGGGCGATCGGACGGAGGTCGAGCAGGAAGACTCCAAGATGGTCGATATGAAGCGAGAGCCGTGGTCGGTCGGATGAGGCTGGTCGTGATCGGCGTAGAAGTCGCGATCGGGGCGATCGCAGGGGTAGCCGAACTGGAGACGGAGGGCGAAGAAGTGATCGGGAGGGCAGCCGAAGGAGACGAAGAAGGAAGAGGAGATCGGCTGGCGTCGGCCATGGTGATCACCAGAGAGGAAGTTCCAAAGTGAGTGAGTCGAACTGCAGTCGTTGTGCGGCTACAGTTAGTCTCAGGGGCGGCTGTGGTGAAGCGATCGGGAAAATATTGGGATTGAAGTGGACCACACATGGCCGATGATTGGTGATGATAGAACACCCATCAACATATGACGGTTGATGGGTGAGAAAAGGTTGATCGCGAGTAAGAAGAAAAGGTGGTGGCCAACGGATATTTACGATGTGGAAGAGTTAGCCAAGTATGGTCGTTAAGCCCGGTCCCAGGCACTGGCGGAATGATGAAGATCATGATCACGATCGTTGTCATAGTCACTAAGTGGAGTTCTCGTGGATATAATAAAAAATGGTGATTGTTGACATGGCATACCAAGAGCAGGTGACCAGCCGATCTCCGAACGGTATATTGGTGGAAGCCGGCTATGATACAAGGTTGCAGCCTGATCGGCTTGTCACGCCCGGAGGAAGAAGATCAAATGATGAATGAAGATCGGGCAGGTGGATTAACAGGTTATACGAGTGATGTGAACCTTTGATTGGTCCGAAGATGATGTGGCAAGGCCTGATCAGGCCTGATCAAGCCTGATCAGGCCTGATCAGCCGAGATCAGTGCGGTATGGTTATCCTGACGGTGTATTAAGATCGAAAGTATGGTTTGGAAGATGAATGGAGTCGTAATGATGATGACCCTGGACGTTCCCGAGGTGATCAAGGGCTGATCAGGCCTGATCAGGCCTGATCACTTGGTCGATCACTATGGCGATCGTGATCAGGGCCGATCAGCCTTTGATCAGCGTTGATAAGCAAGGGCAAGTGAGTTCTCGGTTTGGTCGGACTATATATGAAGTGAACAAGTGCTGAAGAGCGGGTCTCAAGTGGTTTCAAGGTCGTTTGTTGAAGATCAGGATGGGTTGAAGATCTTCTGAAGAGTCGGGTCATGATCGGGGCAGAGTCGGTACAGGTCATCTTGAAGGTGCAGCCAGGATGGGCAGGAGAGTGTTACGCAACCGTGCGACGAAGTAAATAGGTTCGAAGTAAAGGTCAGGCATGAGTTGAGGTATGGTACACAGGTATAGGACTTTGCGTATATAATAACAGGTTTAGATTTTCCCCCTAAAGCAAAGAGTCGCTCTGCCACGTGTGCAGTCATTGGGGGCACAGGGTTGATTAGTCCCCTCTTGCTCATCTATTTCCCGGTTAAGACGTGCTAAGGCGCATTTTGGCTTGCCGGAAGACCCCCGACGGGTTTGTTTTAGGTGATCTAACCTCACCCGCAACGCGCACGTGTTTGGAATACGTTAATATTATTGGTAAAGGTTTTGTGGAGATAACGTTTGTGGATTACTGTGGAAGATCGTGGATTGATCGCATTTTCTTGGTTTCGTTATATCTCTCTCTCATTGGCTGGCCTGATCAGACGAACTTTCCTGATCAGTGCCTAGATACTGATTAAGTGTCGACCCCAACCCGTTCTCCGGTGAAGATTTTCACCCGAGGACATCCCCCGTCTCGAGAAGGTCAAACCCTCCGACCTGATCAAGATCATCCTTTTCGTCACCGAGTCCACCTAAGTGAGTGTAATCAGCCCCGATCGACGGTTACACAAGGTGGGATGAAGTTAAACATAGATCCTGACGAGCATGAAGACCGGCCAGATGACCGGGAGGATCAGATGAGTCACCACAGTGGTGATTCATCTGATTCCGATGCTGATCAGGATCGACGGAGTACTCCCTCCGATAGTTGGTCGTCCGGGCCAGTGGGTATCCGGATTCCACCCACGACTTCGGTCATGGATTTGGAAATCGGCTCCACCACAATGGTGCACGTGCCCGGATCACTTGGTGACTCAGGATATCACCGTGATTCCTTTGATGATGAAAAAGATGTGAAAATCAAAGTGGAGGGAACTTTTTCGGGTGTATTGGAGGAAGGCGTATCGCCTCCGATGCTGTCCATTTCTAAAGGAAGCGATGATCGACCTGGTTTGGTGGAGTGCCAGGTCGAGATTAAAGATGAAAAAACTCCCCACATGGCCCCGATCGGGGCCGATCTGGGTTATAGTAAAGTTGACTATAACCCAGGAAAGGATCGAGGTGTTAACCTTGATCCTATGCATAAGAAGAAAATGGAAAAAGACAGAAAAAACATGGGGCGGATCATTGCGATCCACCTAAAAAATATGTGAAACCTAAACCGAAGATCTTCGAGGAAGACGAAGAGAAGATCGAACCAGCCGAGAAGACCACTGTCCAATATGTGGAACGACTGTTCTATCTTCGAGAGTTTCACAAGTTCCTGGTTACCAACCCAGTGATGAAGATCATCAAGCCTAAGATCATTGGGAAGCTGGAAGGTCGAGCGACCCGGCCGGTGATCACAGGCAGTCAACTTGATCTGATCAGGAACCTCTTGGCGCAGATCGACGAGGTTGGCTTCACTACTGGTGCCTTCGACGCGAATATGCTATTCGATCTGGATCAAGAGACAATCAGAGAATCTATGATCACCCTGTATGATCATCTTGCCTCGTTACTAGGGGCGAACCCAGTGGTTCAGTCGCCGATCGCGGATCCTTCGCACCGATCACAG
>MIQA02002767.1:0-18795 GCA_001887855.2 Sclerospora graminicola | reverse complement strand
GTACACATGTCTTGTAGTTGTAACTACCGTGGCCTTGAGAAGAAGAACCTTGTACCCTTTAATTTCGTCACCTTTTCCTAAAATTAACGTTTTTTCAGCGTGTTTTCCAAGTGATATGTTCTTCGCATTGCGCCACTTCATACATGGCGATCCAAAAATAACAATGTCCGAAAAAATAAGTGTTCGCTGCTTTTTAGTCGGAACTTCAATTGGCGACATCCTCTAGATAATTGCACGTGCCCGCCTACAGTTCAGAATATAGCCCGCATATTCTGCAGCTTCCAACCAAAACATCAATGGCACTCCAGATCCGAAAAACATACCCCATATCATGTTAAAAATGTCCTGTTCATTCGCTCCGCTTTTTCATTTGAGGCGGGACTCCCTGCCTCCGTAATTTGCCTTCTTACGCCAGTACGTTTACAGAATAAATCCACATTTCTGTACTCTCCACCGCCATCAGTTCGTAAAACGTGAATGCGACACTTCAAACCACGTCAAAAATGCTCAAATTTCCTTGCAGCTTTGTCCTTCGATTTTGCAGAACACAGTCTCACGTAATTCGAAAAATGATCCACGAAACTACCAAGTAACGTTTTCCACGACGATCTCTTGGTGTAATCGACCCTTCAAGATCGCTGCAAATAACACCACCAATTGTGTCTACTGGTGCCTTTCGTCCACTGTCCTGTTATGATTGTCTTGTCTTCGCGGCTTTATCCTCGTCACAGGTCAGACGGGTTGGTCAGCGTCTGTCTATCAGTATTATGCCTGATGCCGGGTGTTTGACAATCTCTCCACAGTATCGTACAAGAGATGACCCAAACGTAACTAAAAGTAATGTAACGACTCTTCTTGCATGTCATTACGGGAGTTGTGGTGGAGTGACTTGGGAATTAACGGGCTAATGAGAAGTGAATAATCCACCTGATTGGTTGAAAAGTTGGCCCGATCCAGCTGCACGGATCAGCCATCATAGGACGTAGGCTGGTAGCTGCCGGGTGTATTTACCAGCGGCAGGATGATGCCAGGCACGGAATCGAGCCAGATGGGCGTGATCAAGGGACTTGTAATCGGGCTAGCCAGGGGTGGACCGGATGGCCGCCGATGATGGATGACCTAGGGGCGGATTGTCTGAAGGATGTTTGTATCTGAAGAAGGCTGGGCCTTTGTGGAAGACGGATGGGACGCTGGAGGTGGGTGCTAAGCTGCTCAAGAAGAGTTGACGCCAGCGGCTAAGTGGGCCTAGATGGATGGTTATCCAGATCGAGCCAGATATTTGGTGTACGGTACAGAAATGAGTATCCGGGTGGAGCTGGATGGCAGCCGGATGGTAGCTAGATATTTGGTGTACGACACACAACGGAGTGAACCGGATGGTTTTGTGTACGGTACACAAAAGAGCATCCAGGTGGAGCAGACTGGGCTATTTCAGGTAGGACACATGACTATCCAGCCGGGCTATTTGGGGTACGTTACACAAACGTTTCTATTGGATATAGGAATAAAATCAGTATACGTTTCGCTTTCTAAGACGCAAGTCGCTTTCATTGGTTCACAGCAGAGGGCTAACAAGGTCCCCTCTTGCTGCTATTAGTTCGCCCGGGGAAGGTTAAAAGGAACCCACCGGAAGTCCCCTGACAGGAAGTCGCCGCGTCGCGTATACTCAACTCAAGTCGCCCGTGTTTTGAACACCGTTAATCTCTATTGTGGTAACGTTTGGTCTTCTGTGGAAGATTGTGGAGTGTTATTTGGATTCCCTATCACATACACGACTGGATTTACCCCTTTGTTGTATTTGGTTTAGCTGGTCGATCGATTATTCTCGGTCCAGCTGTTGCGGTATACAAACTTCAAGTATATTGAAAATCCTGCTCCCCGGTGAAGATATCAACCCAGGGCTGTTAAAAACCTAGAATTTTTGGAAACGAAAAGTAGGTTTGAATAAAACCTGAATAATACCTGAAAAAACGTATTGAAACCTAGGTTGCACAGTTTGCACAGCCCACACGTTATCGTCAGCTTGACTCCGTCTTAAAATGAAAATTTATATCAAATTCTACGAGAATTTTTTTTATTAGTGCTTTCTGTGTTGTTGTTAGCAAGAAATTGGGGATAAGATCGCTGCAATTGAGTTTTTATGTTCAATCTCCGATATTTGATGACTCAACGGTTAAAACCTAATTTTACCAGCCCATTGAATTTTAGGTTTTATTCCAAACCTGATTAAAACCTAATGCATTTAAACCTATGCTTGCCAGCCCTGTTTCCACCCAGGAGCTACCCCTAGTCCTAGCCCTCGTCTCCTTATTCGACGGACTTTTAACTTTCGCCCTAGGGTCCATAAAGAGAGCGCAACCACAAGTACTGACGGGTACCCAAGGTGAGCTTTACAAACATGGACCATCTAAGTCGTCATGACCAAGGTGATGGGAGTGACCGAGACAGCCGGCTGGATGCCGGATCGGATCAAGACCTGGATGGACGGAGCACCCCCTCCGACAGTCAGTCATCTGGGCCCCCCGTGGGTGTTCGCGTCTCAAAAGGAATTTCTGAGAGCGACTACACCACAGCGTCATCCTGCACGGCCGTCATTAGCATGTTCGAAAACACTTATTTCTTTGATCAACTTCATTCTGACGCTAAACATGCAACCAGGCACTTCCACATCCAACAATACGTTATTTCCATGAATTATCTGCATCTTTTTTCACTGTCTTTAAGAATACACACTTTCTTTCTTAAACATCCAAGCGTATAAGATTCTAGACCAAATTCGGTGCTTAGAAATCTTCCGTCAGAAATATAGAAAAAAAAAACTTTTTCAGTCGTACATTTCCGACTTTTGTGACATTTAGACTTGCTCCATCCGGCAATAAAATATCTCCATTGTCATCACACGTCTCGACAGCTTCCAGAAATTCTTCACTCGAGACAAGGTGCCGACTTTCACCACTGTCGACGATCCATATGTCCATTAATATTTATTTCTGCGGCATTTTCGTTCCCTTCTTCTCGCACTTGATCGTCGAAAATACGAAACTATTGTCATTTTTTTCTCCGGTTTCCGTCCTATATTTCCGCACGTACCACTTCCATTGGCTCCTTCGATCGTCCTGACGGCAATATTTTTGCGTGTGTCTACCCAAAACAGGTTTTTTTTCTTTTCTCACCCACAAAGTTCACAATACTTCTTGGTTGTTTTTTTTTCACTTTTACTGCATCGTCTTCCAATTCTTGCATCCAAGCGACGAGTTCTTGCGCGTGCTGCATGTAATCTACGCGCTGTGGATTATATTGAATCATTAGTCACATTTTTAAATCATGCACTGCGTACTTTACGATTTTCTCCACGATCAATCTTTCATGAGACCCACTCTCAGTTAGCTACGGAATTTTCATATTTCCAGTCGTACAAACGTAATTTACAGCGGGACTTTCTTGGTTTTCAAACACTCCACCTCGTTTCTTCCTGGCGCCTGCCACTGTGTACCACGTTTGATACTATTGTCTCCACCCAAATCTTCTATATACATCCTTCCACCAATAGGACCGTAACTTTTCGCTGCTTCTTAGAACACGCTACCTTTCTCAGAGTCTTTGTTCGATTTGGATGATGCAATGGAGGTAAACTCTTGTGACCTCACTTCCTCCATTGCATCGATCTTGCTCCCTAAGCGCTTCATATACTCCATTAAAGTAGCCATATCAACCTTTCCTTCAGTCATCATTCAAATACGTAACCACGTTACCACAAGAATGAACGAGAAAATAAATCCAATATCTCTATTTGGCACAGGGGAATTCCACCGAGAATCGTACTTTAAACGAAAAACTTAGTAAACTTCGAGAAACTTAAAAATCCAATCCAAAGCCCCGCAACCTTGGGCTCATAACCTGTAGGAAAATGTAGTTGTGCGCACGATTAAAGCCTTTAACCTTTCCTGTAGTAATTAAATAACGATTAGTGTCCTAATGCCTTCTTGAAGTAAATGTACAGTCTCTATCGGTTAGTATAGAGTCCGGCTATCACGAAATTGCGTCCGCACTACTTACATGTCTCGAGAGTTAGTGCGAGGTGTGAGGGAGTCGCTTAGGCGGGAAGTGCTCGAAGTCTTGATAAAAATGAAAGTATATATTATGTAGAGTTTAAGTGTAATTTCGGCTAAAACACTACTTAACCTAAAATTCGCAATATGTAAGAAATCATTTAAATCTCGTTAACTGAAATTTCATGTCAGTTTTTACTGTAGGCCTCAGTCGCAAATAGTGAGTAATTTTGATTGCTTGATGAATTCGCGAAAAAATGAATCTTTTCGTTTAGCTAAATAATAGACACGTGCCGGGGTAAATGCCATTGTCTACATTTGTATATCTCAATTTGCTGATTATTTTAGATACATTTTAACTCAAAAATCAAAGAGGATAATTACTGCACGACTTCGTGTTAGTTCGACCTCTCATATACTATCTGATTTTTGCGCGCTCGAGAAAGAGATTCTCACAGTTCGCTCCCATTTTAGCGCTCTCATCCTTAAAGGGTCGCACAAATATAGAACTCGTCGTTGCCACGGAGCACGTCCTCAACCTCGTCTTCAAGCTCGTCAATGTCGACGATGAGGCAGTGCCATCTTCGTCCTCACTCTTTTTTCTCTTCCAACAGCCAAGGGAGCGGCGGGCCAAAGCAGTGTGAACGTTGCACAATAACCCCTGTAGCGCAGTGGTGATGATTAAGAGGACGCATGGTGTGGTATTAGCGGGCACCTGGCACACGCGGTCTTCGCAGCTCATAGCTGCTTCGCGACGGCGGCCTGATCCCATCTAGCTGCACGGAGTCCGATTCCATTCACTTGTTCGTTGAAATAGGAGTCTTTTCGGGAAATGATAATATCACAACAGTTTGTCATGGAATTTTTCGATGAAGCTTTATCTCAGCTATTATTGAGATGTTATACAGCTAAAGGTTAGACTCGAATTAAAAATTGGCGTCTTTTCAAAAAAGCAGGTTTTGTATACTTTAAATTGGCATTTTGTGAATTATATTCTGATTTTCGATAAACCTAATATGACCAGTATAATTAATTGATTTCCACTTTTTACGCTCGATAACACACTGATAAATGACTATTTGCTCCACTGGTCTTGTAGGATAAGCATTTGACACTTTAAAGTTAACGTAATTCATCAGATTATGGCGGGCCATCAGTTTATGGCGGAAGAATTCTCGATAACCAAACAGAGACACGATATTGAAAACATACTCCAATCACTGGCAGGCCCTTCACAACACCAGTTAATGGCGCCCAACGAGCAAATCACACGACGCTCGTGTGAAAAAACAGGCCACTAATATTTCTCTCATACTAACTAAAATATTTTTTATCTCGATTACCGTATGTTTTTCGGTCCGTCTGACAAAAACACGTCACAATAGTAGCCGTACTCCTCAATAGAGCTCTTGCAATAATCTGCTGCATAGAAAAATCAAACTTGTGCATTTGTGCGCCACGGCTTAGGTTTATAAACATACTAGTTCGAATTTTGCCTTTAAGCCCCTTAAGCACAGCAAGGTTAAGTAGGGATCCGGACTTTGCACATAAGCGTAGGCATCACCAGGACCACTACGATGAATGAGTCAGACCCTGCGCCTGACCCTCCCGATAAGAGTAATGAGCCTTCAAGATGAAATCATATCCTAGTGGAGGACCAACCTCAAGAAGCAGGGGAATCGGAAACCTCCTGTGCGCCTCCAGAAGGAGGGGCGACGAGCAATACTTCGAAAAAATCCAGTTGAAACGGAATCAGAACCGGTAATACCGCTGAAGACCCCCAAATCACACAATAAGTCTGATGTTGTGGTACCACCAGAAAAAAGACAGAGGAAACAGTCACCCAGGTCACTTTGGTGGACGACATGGCTAAAGCACTACAGCTCGCAATGTCTACCTACGGCCCTAAATCCTAAACCGCGTGTCCAGAAATGGATATTTAATGAAGGACATTTTACACGGATTTATGTAAAAGCTAAGGGGCCGATTTCGAATTTATTCCCGATAGCTCAGCAACTACCTACACTTAAGCAAGGGGAAACTGAACGACATTTGATATTTTTGAACAATTCGTGGTAACTCAGAAGTTAGATTGGACTATATGGAAGCAGCGTTATTGTAGCTCAGTGTTCAACGATTAAGTCAAACTTTTGAAAGTATCTTGTGGAAAATGCTTGGGCAAGTTGCCGTCCAGTCGGATGAAGCATTGCCGACTCCATTAACGAGATGGGCAGCGAAGATTAATGGGACAACCGCTGTTAGTAAGACTAACCAAATCTCCACGAAACCATTTTTGTTTCAAACGGATGTTTATACAGCGGATGAAATAAGTCAACAACGAAAAATTTGGAAGCAGGAATATGGAAAGTACGCTCCAGGTCAAACGCGTCAAGGTTCTGAACATGAATGAAAAAGAATACAGGGGCTGGTTGAAGGTACTATTTTGATTTTGATAAAGTATAAGCACATGTTTGTGAAGAGAATAATGACGTTGAAAGAACAGGTGAGACTTGTTCAAACAATCAGGACCCATGTGGAGGGCTGTCTTATAATGGATCTTTAAGGAGAAAGTCCTATCAAAGATGCCTTTTTAGCACACGTTGTGTGGAGGGCTGTCTTATAATGGATCTCTAAGGAGAAAGTCCTATCAAAGAGGCCCTTTTTAGCACATGCTGTATCCAAGAAAGCTTTGCTACTTCTGCCACTACGCGTGACACTGGTTCAAAGGAATTGTGGGCTATGATGGCACAAGTCAAAACCATAAGTTATAATTCAACAAACCACTCTCTATATTTTCATTTTTACACCAGATAAATCGCAGAAAAATACGTAGGAACTAAAGTTCCTTTCCATCGGCATGACAACTCACTTTCAAATTTGCACACAAAGCGACAACATGATGCTGGATCGTCCTGGGCCAAACAAGTGGATCATAATGGAGAAGCTTATGCCCCAGGGGTTATTATTATTGTATCCTTAAAAATGTGACCCGAACACTTGACTTGATTAAACTATACAGTCTGCTCAAGTCAATTTTATCGGATCAGTTCCAGCTTGAAGATTAAGATCACAGAGGCTCATTTTCGGACTCATCCATCTCCTGGGAATTGGTATTTAAAAATGCTGAATGTCCTCAGACATTAAGTTGTGTGCTTTGTTTTTACTGGTTTAACACAATGATTATTTTGTAACACCCGCAAATGAAAGGAAGGCGTCAATGTTTACGATGCGGGGAAGCAGGCAATCCGATGAGAGCATGTACCGTAACACTGGAAGAGCTGACTAAAACGAAATGTATAGTAATAACAGATGACAATATGAAGAAACTATCTTTGCCCAATTCTACCTTTCGTAGCATGACAGAACTTCGAGAGGATGTGGAACGGAACCATGTTGAAGCGGAAAAAGCAGTCCTAGCAGTCACAGAAAAGTCTTCACCAGTTGACAAGCCCCAAGCAGAAGAGAGTGACATAGTTCAACAGAAGGAAACTACAGCTGAGGTACAGGAGGGAGATCACGATAAATCCGGACAAGCCAAGAAATCAACAAATACTAACCCAGAAAAAGGCTGGATCAAGGTAAACTCGAAACGGGGACATACGCGCTCATCAACATCTCCTTCGAACAAACAAAACCTGCAGAACCAACATAATTCAAATATTTCCAAGGTATCAGCTCATAACAAAGACGCCACAGGGGATATGCCACCTAACGAAACCGAGGATCCCCAGTCAGGTATTACCATAGGTCAGGAAGTGAAACGTAAGACTGACCAAATCCCAAGCACACCCAAATCTCCCGCCAGGTCAACCAGGGAAACAAATATACCATCGCAAGGATCTAAATCACCACAACACACTAAAGTCAAACACCAAACCGAATTGATGATTGCTGAAATAAAATTGAAACAAGAAGTGGATTCTTGATAAACACAAGTTACGAAATGTAAAGGTCCGATACAACTCTACCCGATATGGCAGGAGATTTTGCCGGACTTGACATCAGCATATCCGTAAACAGAGGTTACTAGGATTGGGGAGGGGATACGAAAAGATTTCGGCTAAAGAATCTAAACGAGAATTTCAGAAATACCTAGAGGAATTTGCAACTAGTAATTCTCGACTGGATGAGTCAGTGCTCGCTACTGCATGGGAAAGTAATGATAATATTTCCTATCTCAGTACATTACACCAACAAGATATTTTTATAATCAGTATTTTACCAGACTCAGAGATTCCAGGAGTAATTCATTTTGCTACGGAATAATAAGAGGTATCTTACCAGTGGCGAGTACCCTATCTCGCTCAAAGCTTGTGTGGATAAAGTGGTTACGATGAAAAACACTGTGTACAAAACAAAAGGAAAATTACCACTCATATGAAATATGAAGCAGCAATTTATTCTCTTTACTTACATGGTTTTAGGGTAAGCCACTCACATGAGACCAACGTTTCGATGAAGATATGACAGAGAATACGATGGAGAACGACAAGGAAGAAGAATATGATGACGACAAGGTACCAGATAAAGTATCGACCATTAATGAGGAAGGCCAAAAACAGGGCAAAGGTTCACGTACTACCGGAAATACAATATCGAATGGAGTTAACGAACCTTCTTCAACATCATCGAGGAAAAACACAACTTATGGTTCCCATTCTCCGTGGGATCTGGAATCTTGGGAGGGAGACATGGAGAAATTACTACAACGGATGCAAGGTCCAACTATATACCATGAGTTAAAGAAGGGGATTGAACAGATTATACTTACTCATGAACTGAGGATTGTGGAAGTTTTGCAATTTCTTTTTCAAATGGTGAGTCGATTATCGTGGAAGGAACAGGTGTCTTTAATGGGAGTGGATTTCTCGAGATCAGCTCAGAGGAATTGGTATATGCAAAAATATCAGATTTCTGAGTTCATACTATTTCAATGGTATCTTAAAATATGGCGCGATAGGTCAGATGAAGAAGAACCCCTACTTTTAGGGTCTTCAGAATCTGATAGTTCAGAATACCACCCGTCCCAGGATTCAACTAAAGGGGCCGCTGGTGAGTATTATCATGTCAAGAGAAGACGTATTCGGGAATCATGTGCTACGGCTGGTGGTGATGCTATGAAACAGAACCATCACCCACTCCGGACAGCGAGTGAATTTCCTTATATCAACCCCAAGTGCCTCGAATATAAGCAATATATGGCACACAGCATGGGCAGCGCTGGAATCTGAGTGGAAAGAAGAAACCAAGCTTGATTTCCCACATGTCAAAGCATCTAGTACCCTGTGGAAGACGGTTTCAGAACAAGAAGGTCCACGCATTTTGCATCTTTTTAAATCCATCGAAGGGATGTCGTTTCTACTAGGTGGGTTATCGGCGGATATATTAGTACACTTAACTAGAAATGGAGAGAGAAGTGCCGGTAGACCAAGGAAAGCGATCAGGCATCAAAAATATATTAGCGTTGTGATTTGCCCAATGGGAACAACGGTTTCTGGCAGTCGCAGGACAACTCAAAGACAGGCAATTATCAATAGTTCACATGAATGGGGACAACTCAAGAGAATTCACTATGACGGTAATTCTTTGAGTAAATATTGCGCTCCTTCAATGACAGTATCATTGGCAAAGGCTCTACTATGTGCACATTTATTTGCGGAACACATAGCAGTTTTGCTTGGAGAAGAGTGGATACTATAGTTATCTTGATGCATCGGCATTTCAGGGTCAAAAGAGCTTTCAAGAAATATGACTTATGTATCAGAAAACTGGATGCTGGGACACAGGAAGCATGTTATCGTTGACTAATTATTTTCATCAATTTACATCAGCAATGGATACATCTACTTCGATTGACGAGCAGGTTGATATGGGGAGTGATGGATCCGCTATTACTTAGGGCACAGCGAATAGAGATGCGTGTGATCAACACGATTATCTATCTTTATCGTCGTTGGATATATACGCAAAACATCGCCTTATACAAGATATGCCATATCATAATGCGAATGAAGTGGACCCATTATCTAAAATTTCTCGTGGTTTTAATATTCGAATTATCTCTCAAAATGTGCGTGGGTTAAAAAAACAAGACTTTAAAAAATGGTTTGAAGCCTGAAGGCAGCATGCCAAGCCTATTATTACTCATGTATTTTTACTGCAAGAAACGCATGTAGCTTCACAGGATGAAGCAGATGACTATGCGAATCGATGGAACCGAGTTTGGGGAGTGAAAGGAGTAAGTAAACTGGAGTGTTACGAGTGGAAAACAGGTGAAGTTGCATTTTTTTCTCCATCCAGAGGTTGCAGACAGAGTTAAATCCTGGAGCCATCATACCTGGTTTCATCGTTTCTTTCCACCAGATGGGACTCATGGATTCTCTTAAATATCTATGCACCTTCCAGCGATTCCAGCCACAGAATTGTATTTTATAAACGTATTGACAAGATGATTGGATCACTTAAAAATCCACTCCTATTAGGAGGGGGTTTCAACTGCGTAGAGAATCCGGTGGTTAGTTGGTGTTAGCTCGACCCATATCGAGAGTATTTACTTGGCTAGATTTGTGGAGAAGTTCAACTTAATGGATGCTCGATCGATGATTGGTTCAATTGGATTTGATGAAGGACTGGGCCCCACAAAACATTTCACGTATTGGCGGGGGCCACAGGCTAGTCGACTAGATCGGTTTATTTATCTCAAAATATTGCGGCCTTGATACATTGGTTGTTTTTCACGGAACTCCCCGTCTACCCTGATCATGCTCAGTTGCTATTATTCTTGTTTGATCCAAGCGGAAAGGCTAACGTAAAATTATTCACCGACCTCAGTATTCATTCCCAGGATCTACCAATTTTTCTATTCGCATTAAGATGGAAACGCTTTTTTGTCAGCAGTTACCTGATGGAGTATGTGGCACATCGCAATGGGAAAATGTTGTCAACGTATGTAGTGATATACTCTACCAAGTTCGACGGAAAGCAGCCCGGCAAAGACGACGTAGGGTACGTCAGTTACATAGATCCATTTGCAATAATGCAACATCAAGAAAACAGTTGATTGCGGCGACAGCAGATGCGTTGGCGTCGGATGTCAAAGAGCAGCGTGGGCGCTGGCTTCATAGATTTTCGAAAGATTTTCGATGGTTATTTCATCGTACATCCATTCGGGATAAGGACCGAACTGTTTCAAATATTCTTTCACCTGAATATGGCCCTTACTCTGACCGGATCTCCATTCCAGAGAGATTTGCCTCAACGTGGGCTTCAATTCTGAAAAAGATACACAGAACAGTGCAAGAACGGGATCTTCAAGTCTCGCTACTTCCATTTTTCGACATCCCGCGGGACAGAATGGTTTCAAAAGCAGATAACAATTCGCTCATGGAGCCTTTTGTGAAATATGAAGTTGTGGTGTAGTCGCTCTAAAAAAATCTTCTTGAGACGCGAACACCCACGGGGGGCCCAGACGACTGACTGTCGGAGGGGGTGCTCCGTCCATCCGAGTCATGATCCGATCCAGCATCCGGCCGGCTGGATCGGTCACCTCCATCCGCTTGATCGTGACGACTCGGATGTTCCATGAGGAAAGCTCACCTTGTGTACCCGTCAGTACTGGCTGGTTTTGCTCTCTTGGTGGACCCTAGGGCGAAAAGTGTAAAATCCGTCGAATAAAGAGATGAGGGTTAGGGCTAAGGGTAGCTCCTGGGCGGGAATCGTCACCGGGGAGCTCGACTTGCAATATACTTGAACTTTGTATACTGCCGGCTGGACCGAGAATAATCGATCGGCCAGCTAAACCAATAATAATGAAGGGTGAATCCAAACGTGTATATAAACGGAATTCCAAATATAACTCCACACTCTTCCACAGAAGGCCAAAATGTCACCACTTCCCAATACTTAATACCGTGTTCAAAACACGGGCGACTTGAGGTGAGTGTACGAAACGCCGCGACTCCTGGTCAGGGGACTTCCGGTGGGTTAACTTAACCTTCCCCGGGCAAACCAATAGCAGCAAGAGGGGCCTTGTTAGCCCTCCGCTGTGAACCAATGAAAGCGACTTGTGTCTAAGAAAGCGAAACGTATACTGATTTATCCCTATATCGAATACTCCCTTTTGTGTAACCTACCCCAAAATTAGCCCGGCTGACCAGTCATGTGTCTTACCAGAAGTAGCCCAGTTAACTCCGATTTTTGTGTACCCGCCTGGCCGGTACACCAACTCCAGATGGTACCATCCCGGTCGGTACACCGTACCTAGCTGGTACCAGTCCGGCTGGTACACCGTACCTAGCTGGTACCAGTCCGGCTGGTACATCGAACCCGGCGGGCTCGGCCGGATTGGCCGCTGGCGCTAGCACTTCCTTGGCAGCTCCATGTCCGATCCGGGTGCCTTCTTCGTCCACTAGAACACTCATCCTTTTTCAGGCCCCTTTCGCTCATACCTTTCAACCAATCCGCCACAAATCCGTCCCTCGGCTTTCCGCCATCCGCGGTCGTCCCGTCCGCTTAGCCCGCTAGCCCAACTATCCACGTCTTCAGTCGCGTTCGTCCGGCCTAATTCCAGGCCTGGAGCCGTCCGGCCGCTGGTAGATGCACTCGGCGACGGCTATCCGGCACCTATGCCCTTGGTCCATATTCTGCCAATCCGAAGGCGCCCTTTGGAAAGTACTTCACACCTTCCCCTCAATAAATTCACCAGCCACTTTACCTTAGCCGCCCCTGAGTCGCGTCACAGCCGCACAACGGTTGAGGCACGCTCTCACCCTTCGATTTCCCGGTCGGTCCTTCAAATCTGAAATATCCATCCGGCTTCACAAATCCTGCTGATTCCTCAAAGTCTTCCATCCGGCACCATACTGACTCTAAGATTTTTCCAACACCCGATAGGCCCACTTCTGACCAGACTAATTTCCATCCGCCGATTGATTGCCTGATTAGTGTTAATTAATCCGGCCGTGCCTGCTATCCGGCAGCCGGATGGTCTAATTTTCTGGCTCTTCCTCACCTTCTTCATGGATCTGCATGACTCCGAAGCGGTTTCGGCTCGCCCGTCGGCGATCGAATTCTCTCATTAAGGGTCCACAATTTAGATCCAGCTCGTCCACCCACGACCGCTCCTCGCCATTTTTCCACTGCACGAGAAACTCTCTGTGCCCAAACCGGGTTTTCCATCCTTTCCGAACGTCCAAAATTCCTTCTTCTTCGTACTCATCCGGATCTACGGCTTGTCCCAGCTATCCACCGGCAGTAGGACTTCGTCGAAGTCGAGCCGGTCGCTCTCCACCGTAAGGCGCGTATTCCGGCGGTCCGGGAAATCCTTAACCAACTTCAACTTGGAAAAATACACCATCGGGAGAACGTTACAATCCGTGCCTGCCGTGACCAGCTTGACGGCATGATCCCCGACCAGTTCTGCTACTCGGAAAGGGCCATGCCACATATGCGCCAACTTCCGTGCATAGCCCTCCTTAACCCGATCCAGATACAGCCATACCCGAGAACCGGGCTCTATGCCGTGTTCTCTGGCTCGGTCGTTATTCTGATCAGCGCGGTCCTTGATTGCTTGTCGGAGACATTCGTTTACCTGTTCCCTCGCCAGTGAATAGTGGCGTTGCACTCCCATCCTCCAGCGACGGGCGTCTCTGTCCCGGCTTCTGGTGCACCCTATTGGTATGGCGGCTTCCAAAGTGGATCGGGGATCCCATCCGTAAGCCAAATAGAAAGGGGTGTCGCCCCTTACCCGATCGTACGACGAATTGAGAGCGAAAACCAGTCTCTCCGCATATTCGTCCCAGTCGCACTGATCCGCCTCCACCACATACATCTTGAGGGCTCTGGTCAGAGTCTGAACCATCCTTTCGGCCTTTCCGTTCGCCTGCGGGCGGTAAGCCATAGTTGCGCTCTGTTTCTGTCCTAAGATCTTGTTGAAAGCTCGGAATACGTCCGCCATAAATCCGGGCTCTCTATCGTGCCGGATGACCTCGCTCGCCCCGAACCGCCTGAACACACACTCCTCGTAGCTTTGCGCAACCTGTTGGGCGGTACGGGTGGAACTGGCCTTTGCTATGACCAGCCCGGTAAACAAATCCGTCCAGATCAGCAGCTCTGTGTACCCATTTCGAGATTTGGGTAAGGACGGGATATGATCCATCGCAATGACTTGAAAAGGATAGGTAGCTTGTATATTCCCCGGCGACCGTCCTCTGATGGTCGGCCGGCCTTTCCCTGTTTCACAGTCCGAACAATTTCCCACATAAGCTTGTACGCTGCGGTAGATGCTCCGCCAGTGAAAATGTGCCTTAATTTTGTGATATGTCCGGCCGATGCCCTGATGTCCCCTTTCTAAGCTCACGTGGTAATGATGGAGGATATCCGACCATAGGGTAGTGGGTACGTCTAGCCGAGCGGATTTATCCCTCTCGATCTCCGGCTGGTCAGCGTCTCGGTAGAAGAACAGTAACCCGTTTTCATCCACTTCGTAATCCGGGGCTAGTTTGAAGCATTCTTTAGCTTGTTCGGCGGTCAGTTTATCCACTTCCCCTTTAAGGTATGCCTTGAGATCCACTAACCACTCTTCCTCGTCCTGCGCTTGGAGAATCCGCTCTGCTCTTAACTGTTGCACTATCCCTTCGCTCATTGCTTCCGGAGATAGTGAGCCAGCGGCTGAAGAACGGCGCTTCTGCGACCGGGTGACGGCGCTCACCTGGATTACCTCTTCCGTGTTGGCCGGATGGATAATTTCGGGCAGCCGATTGATCTCCGTCAAATCCGACAACAGAGCTGGATCGGAAACCGTTACCCCCACTTGGTCACGCATGGCCAGCGTAGCCAAGTGATCTGCGCTCTTATTCCAGTCCCGTTTGACATGTACCAGCTCGTGTTCTGGCCATCTCCGCAGGGCGGACATAACCCGATCGTTCAACAGTCTCAGCCGGGGCGCCTTGCAATCTATCTCTCCTGTGATTTGCCGGATCACCAGATTGGAATCACCACATATGATGATCCGCCCCTGTGTCCGGCCAGCCAGCAGATCTAGGCAAAGCAAGAGCCCTCGGTACTCTGCTTCGTTCACAGTTATGCCAGGCGTGAAATCCGAGGCGGCCGTGACCACTTTCCATTCGGGCAACTTCCACACAATAGCACTATAGGCCCCGACTCCCTTCTTTACACTCGCCGACCCGTCAAAACTCAAAACCATTAATTCCTCCGTGGGTCCCACTGTTGGCGGCGGTAATACGATGGTTTGTCGAGGCTGCTTCCGAGGCGCGATCGCTATCAGTGCTTCCTCCACTTCTGCCCTTGGGGTAATGCTGGCAGCCAGCGTGCCCAGTATCTCCTCTTCTCCCTTAGTACACTTAATTACTTCGAGGGACCACTGAGACAGCAGAGCCGCCCATCTACCCAGCCGGCCGTCAATTCCATTCGCCGTCAGGAGCCATGATAGGGTCGACCGTCTAGATAGTACCTTGATAGGCCGAGACACCAACATAGTATAACACACATCCAGGTTCCGCAATAAGGCCAAAAGTTCTTTATCCACTAATCCGTAATTAACTTCATTATCCTTCAGGGTCCGGCTGGTGAATGTCACGGGACAGTACACTCCGTCATGATCTTGAACGAGGGCGGCCGAGATGGCCCATTTGTTAGCGTAGATGATGACCACTGGAATCTTATTCACATCGAAATGTTTCAGGACCGGTGTAGTCGCCATCTTCGCCTTTAACATACCAAAGGCTACCATCGCTCGAGTCATGTGGTCGTCCGGGCCGGCCGTGCAGGAATCTGGCAGCCGGCCGCCTATCGGGGCAGAGAAGGGTGCCTTCTCATTGGCCGAAATAGCTGACAAGGGCGGCATCCCATTGGCTGATATTGTCGGCCCGGCTCGCGTCTCCGCTTGCCTATCCTGCTCTCTCAGCTTATGGTAATCCACCTCCCGTAATTCATACAAAACCGCCACATAGATTGCGAAATCCTCGATGAACCGACTGTAATAATTCAGGTTGCCCAAAAAGGATTGCATAGCCTTTAGGGGCCGCGAGAGAGGCAGATTACTCAAGGACTCCAAATCCTTCGGATTAGCTTCCAATCCGGAAATCGAAACTTGATGACCCAAATAGGTCACCTTAGTCTTTCCTCAGAAACTCTTAACCACACTAATCGAAAGGTTCCACTTTTCACACGTAATCATCAACTTCTCCACTTTGTCACACAGTAAATCTCAGGTAGTTGCCGTAACGATAATGTCATCAATGTAAGACCGCCGCCCCAAAACTGAAGGTTTTGGGTCGGGGTCCGGGTCACCTTCGGTGAACACGTCTCCGACCAGAGCAGAATCTTGATCCGCCTTGATCTTGAAGTGTCCATACAGCGCGTTATCTATCCGCCGTTGATAAATCTGCGGGACATTCTTCAGACCGAACGGCATCCGGTTCCACTCGAACAACCGAAGGGCGTCACGAACGCAGAGATCTCCCGTGCACAATCGGTCATAGAGACCACCCAGAATCCACTGGCCTTGTCCAATGAGCAATACCACAAAACTTTATCCAAGTCCTCCAACAAGTCGTTTATCAACGGCATCGGGTAAACCATCAGCTTAGTCAGCCGGTTCACCAGCCGGTAGTCAATACACAACCTTATATCCACCCCATTCTTCTTGATAATAATTACAATGGGCGAAGCCCATGGCGAGGTGGACGGCTGAATTATCTTGGTGGCCAGCAAACCCTTGATAAGCTCTGACAGCTTTTCCCGATACTGGGGGGCGACTCTTCGGCATCTTTGTGCAACCGGCTTGGCGTTTCCCACGTCAATGTCGCATACCGCCCCGTGGGCGGCCGGAGGAAGTGCGTTTCCTGGTCCGATCAGCAGATGCTTTTGTTTCCATATGATGTCCTTCAGCCTGCTTATCTCTTCCGGGGTGTTCACATCCGGGTCTCCCACTTGCAGATCGTCAATAGTAACCGCCGGGGGGCAGGGGGTTACCTCAGGTAGCACCGCCATCTGATCCTCCATGCCTTCAACATATAGCTCGCCCCCTTCATGAATGCAGACTTGGTCAGCTTCGGCTGCTTCGGGATCTTGATCGACCGGCTGGGTCGATCCGCCTTCGGCTATTTCCGAATTTCGATCGACCGGCTGGGTCGATCCGACTTCGGCTATTTCCGAATTTTGATCACCCGGCTGGGCCGATCCGCCTTTACCTCGGTCATCATTCCATCCGCCATCGGGCTTATCCTCACATATGACTCTGCTTTGTCCCTTCTCCCGATTCCGTCGTTCGTCCGGCTTCCTCTGGATGGGCAAAACCAGTTCCTCGATCGGGGCATAGCCTCGGCCAATACGTTCAGCCGGATCCGGCGACGGCCGGCTCCGCGTCAATATTTTAGAAGGGGTCCGGTACTCGGGTTTAGCCACCATCGGCGTCTGGTCCTCTTCTAATTCTTCCTCTTCGCTGACCAGATCGGTGGTTGCCTGAAAAGCCAGGTTTTGCCACTCAATATAGCGTCTTGACCAATAGTGACATAGCCCGGCCGGCGGGGCACTTTATCCTCGGCCAGCCACATTCCAATAATCACATCTTCATGCAAGGTGAGGGGTTTTTCAGAGCTGTTGGTCACGCTTATAGAGTTGAGATGACCACCCCCTTTAACAAACGATGGTACCCAGCACTCGCCCCTTGTCAGCCATAACTTACTCCGCCGGTCGTGTGGTCGTAACATTACTTCCACCGCTTTTCCCACTGGCACCGTTACAAACTGACCTAACTTGAGGAACTGGACGTGGGCGTCATATAAGGGCCGCCGGCCGGCCAGCTGGATCTGTACCTCATCCGGCAACGTCAATGTTCCATGTGATAAATCCAGTCGTATGCCGGCCGGGACCATAAAGTCCATACCCAGAATTGCATCCTGCCCAGCCAGCTTGCCTACCCAGGCGGTAAAGTAATACACCAAAGACCCAGCCAACGTAATCTTAACTCTTGTCCTTCCTTGGGTCATGTATGAACTTTCTCCAATGCCGATACACTCCTGCCGCTTCGTCTCGTCTATCTCACACCCCACCTTACGAGCAAATGTGGTGTCCACGATAGACACTTCCGCGCCAGAGTCGAACAGCATGGTAGCCTTCTGGTTATTGATTTTGCCATCCGCCTTGGCCTGCTTGAACCATTTACCCGGCGAATGATATTTCCAATAACCTCGCGACTCACCGGGTAACAGGTTCAATTCCATACGCACTTCAGACCGAGAATACTCATCCGTCCGTATACTGCTCACCAGGAAGGGGTCAGCCGTGCTGCCCAGGGACAGGATGACATAATCACCAAACTTACATGTATTGTCGGTTACGCTTTGCTTCTTGATTATCCTCCTTACCGACATATGCATAGATACTAACACTAGACCGCTCGGCTCGAACTGATTCCAACCTGGCGAGCGATAAAGTTTAACATCTTTTCCACTCCGGGCGGCAGCATTCCAGCATGCTTGGTCGGGACGTACCACTTCTTCATCTGGTTGTAGAATTCTTCAATTGGGCACAGTCCCGCCTCGTGCACCTCCCCGCAAGTCTTACACGTAAACAGGCAGTGTTCCGCCGGGTGTCCCTTCCTCTCGCACTTCTTGCAGGTCAGCCGCTTCCAACAGCTCCGGTCGTCATGCTTGATGGACCCACAGTGGGTACATTTGCGCCTGGGGTAATCCTGGTCAGTTCGAGCCGAAAACCCTTCGACTGA
>MIQA02002766.1:0-11091 GCA_001887855.2 Sclerospora graminicola | reverse complement strand
TCACTCGAACTTACTTGACCCGATACCGCTCATCCATGCCTCGCTTTGGTACGTCATCCCACCACTTTATAACATCTCCATGGACTCGGTCGGTCTCCGCACTGGCTAGCATGCATGCCCACCAATACTGACATTGTCTTGATTGATCTCCAGTCTTGCAAATTGACAAGGCCAACGTCTGCCGTCTTGTTCTCGTGGACGACGACTAGCCTGCCAGCGGAGTGGAGGTCGCACAACCGCCGAAATCGTCTCGCACTCCCGATCTGGTGCTGTCGTCCGCTGACGCCGAGGCCGCGCTCCGCGTTCACGGCCAAGCCTGCGGCGAACGGGACAGACTGAAAGCCGTCGTTTCTTCCCTTCGGGAGGAGCTTCGATCCTGTCAGGACAACTATGAGTCTCTGTTTCGGAGCTTCAAAACTTCTTGCGCGATGTTGGACCGCCTGAACCCCCGGGTCGCCGAACTGAAACTTGGTCGTAAAGCAGCGGAGGATGAGGTGGCCCGCCTCAGGGCCATTGTAGGTCAACTCACTGACGCTCTACAACGAGCGGCCGCGCCATCCACCCCGATCTCCGAGACAGCGGGGATGGAAAAGAGGCTGGACATGTTGACCGCCCAGGTGGATGACTTGGAGCAGATCCAGGCCGACTTGGTTCGGCAACTTGCCGCTGCCAACCGCCGGGCTGACGAAGCCGCCGCTCGGGGCCCATCTCCGGAAGTAATCGATCTCCGGAAACTAGTGGCCGATCTCAAGAGCCAAGTCACCATCCTGACAGGAGAGCGTAACCGCCTCCGCATGTTGGAAGACGTCGTTGAACCTCTCCGGTCTGCTAATCAGGAACTGGTCCAACGATCCAAGCTTCAGCGTGAGTGCCTCGTCTCTTCTTACGCGATGGCCCAGTTGCTTACAGTTTTCATTTTCTTGTCACTCCGCAGTTCAACAGTTAGAAGAGCTGAAAAAGCAATCTGCCAAAATTCCGGACATGTCTCGGGAGCTTACGCATCTTTGTACCCGGCTCTGCCAGGTGTCCCAAGACCTGGATAATGCGCGGGACAGCCGCGACCACCTGCGCGACTCCCACGCCCAGGCCCTTCGCCAAATCACGGATCTGGAGCGGCAGTTGCAAGAAGCCACTTCTCGGCAACAGGAGTTGCGTTCTGAGCTGTACCGGGCCCGTCAGGAGAATTCCGACGCCCATGCCATACTGGCTCGGGCGGACCGTGTTTGTCATGCCATGCTGGATAAAGAGGATCGTTTTAGGTCCTTATTGTGTGAACTTCAAAACCAGCTCGAGGCGACTCAGAGCCAAGCCGCTCCCCTTTTTCGAGCTCCTCCCGAGGTACGGGAATCCGTCTTGTCTGTCTTGGGAATGGTGGGTCAGTGGAAGACTTCTCCGCCGAACCCAACCCCGTTGCCTGCCGCAGCAGGGTCGGAACCTGAGGAACTTCCCGCCGGCTCCGACTCGCCCCTTGCCAGTCCCAACTCTTCGTCCGTCCCGGCAGGGTCGCAAGGGCAAAAACGTCCGGCCGGCTCCAGCCCCTTTTTGGCTGATGCCAGCCCGCCTAAGAAAAGGAAGCAAAGCGTATCCCCACCCTCGCGTCAATGTCATCCAGACAAATCGGACGACGGGGAAGCGCCCGGGTCGGAGAGCGAGGACAGCCTGTTCGCGGAGCGGTCCCCACTTCCATCCCCTCAATACACACCCGGTAGAACCGGTCTCACTCCTAATTCCAACTCTGAAGAGGACTCGGAATCCAAAGCGGCTGCGCCCTCTTCTGAGTCAGCGGCCGCGCCCCTTTCGGAATCAGCGGCCGTGCTCTCTTCGGAATCAGCGGCAGTGCCCTCTTCTGAGTCAGCGGCCGTGCCCTCTTCTGAGGAATCAGCGGCCGTGCTCTCTTCGGAATCAGCGGCAGTGCCCTCTTCTGAGTCAGCGGCCGTGCCCTCTTCTGAACCCGCGGCCACGTCCCCTAATTCTTCTTCGGTCTCGGGACCATCCTCCCCTTCGGTTATCTATGACGATGACGAAGAAGACGAGGATTACGAGATTCAGCAAGTCAACGTTGCATTACTCCGTTCTCGCTCGGATACCCGTCGCCGCCCTTCCCGCTCCGGTAGGCGGACGACGAGTCCAGTGGGGTCCGATCAGATCATAGATCTGCAGACTCCGCTGCCGGCAGGATTTGGTTCCGGGGAGCATGACCCGTCTGACCCATCCTTGCCTCCCAGCATTGTCGACGCCCCGGCCGCTCCGGTCGCGCGTAACTCGAGTTCCGACAGAGTGGCCGAGGAGAAAGTGGAGGACAACGACGATGACATCCCGGATCAGTGGTTGACCCCTCCCGATCTGGGTGACTCAGAGGAACCTCTTCCCCAGTCTTCGGCCAGACAACGACGCTCAACCTCGGCCGGGTCGCGTACTACACGCCGACCTCAGCGACCGGCCGCCAGGTCCAGAGTCCGGAGGAGTACTCTTACTCTTGCACCCTCTTTTCCCAAACTTCCGCTTCTATGGTTATCGGAAGGGCGTTTCCCCAGTGGGGCGGATCGGTCTGCCATACTGCCTTGGGCAGTCGAGCAACTGGGCAATACCAGCCTGGCTGATATCTCCAGTTCCCAACTTGCTCAATCTCTGTCCCGTCCGCATCTCTGGTTATTCCCACGATTTTATAAGGCACCGTCAAAGACTTGGGACCCTAACCTGATGAAGTCGGGCGCCATCGACACACTCATGGAGACCGAGCCCTGGAAAATCTTGCACACCGAGATGCCGGATATGGGGCTTCCATCCTATCCATGGTTCATGGAATTCAAAGCGAGACTTCATGATTTCACCGTGACTCACGCTTGGGCCATCTGGGAATCTACCCTCTTCCTGTACATCTCGGCCGAGGACAAGCGAGCGGACGAGTCCCTCCGCAGGTACTCCCTTGCCCGCAAGAATCGTCGGGGCGAGCTTCCGAAGCGTGGGTCCGTCTGTGCACGTTCATCATGGCGGGTATCCGGGATGGTGAATGTGACTTGGACCTGTTTCTCTTCCCGTTCATGCTCCATCTGCCAAACCGCCGGAGTGGATGTGCAGCGGAAGGAGGGACTTGGTATTCCGGCCTAGATGCGTTGGATCAGACCACCTCTCTTTCTCAATCTTTGGCGGCCATCGACCGGCAAGATCCTTGGCGCAATCAATACCGCGCACGGCCCTCCGACCACCCTGGGTTTCGCGTGACTCGGCTCCGAGGCAAGTATGATCGTCGACGGGGATGAGTAGTCGGGCTTGCTTTAATTCTTCTATTTCTCTCAGTTTTCCTTTTTTAATATATCCATCCGTTCCTCTTCCGTTCCCACTCCAAACATTCACTGTTGACTACTAACCGTGGTTAGCCTCGCCAGGCCTGCTCGGGGGTCCGCCTAGAGGGCCTTTTACTGCTGCAGGGTACTTCCTGGTCCGATCGGGCGTGGACGTCCTGTTCCCAGTCGCGGTCGTTATATTCCTTTTCCCCGGGACGGCTGGATTCGGGCGAGGGACCCTCGTCGTTAGCGGCCGGTTTGATTATCTCCGACAGTCTATTCATCTCCGCCAATTCGTCTAACAATCCTGGTTCCGAGACGGTGAGTCCCGTCTGATCTCGCATGGCTAAGGTGGCCAGATGGTCTGCGCTGTTATTCCAGTCTCGTTTGACGTGCAGCAATTCGTGCTCCGGCCACCTCCGCAAGGCGGACATAACCCGATCATTTAACAGTCTCAGCCGCGGCGCCTTGCAATCTATCTCTCCGGTGATTTGCCGGATCACTAGGTTGGAATCACCGCATATAATGATCCGCCCCTGTGTCCGGCCAGCCAGCAGATCTAAGGACAGCAGTAATCCCCTATACTCCGCTTCGTTCACCGTGATGCCAGGCGTGAAATCCGAGGCGGCCGCGATCGCCTTCCATTCGGGCAGCTTCCACAAAATGGCACTATAGGCTCCGACCCCTTTCTTTACACTCGCCGACCCATCGAAACTCAAAACCATTAGTTCCTCCGTGGGTCCCACGGTTGGCGGCGGCAACACGATAGTTTGTCGAGGCTGCTTCCGAGGTGCGATCGCTATCAGGGCTTCCTCCACTTCTGCCCTGGGGGTGATGCTGGCAGCCAATGTGCCCAGTATCTCCTCTTCCCCCTTAGTACACTTAATCACTTCGAGGGACCACTGAGACAGCAGAGCCGCCCATCTCCCCAGCCGGCCATCAATCCCATTCGCCGTCAGGAGCCATGATAGGGTCGACCGTCTGGATAGTACTTTGATAGTCCGAGACACCAGCATAGTATAACACACATCCAAGATCCGTAATAGAGCCAGAACTTCTTTATCCACCAATCCGTAATTAACTTCATTAACTTTCAAGGTCCGGCTGGTGAAGGTCACGGGACAGTACACTCCATCATGATCTTGCACGAGAGCGGCCGAGATGGCCCACTTGTTAGCGTAGATGATGACCACCGGAGTCTTATTAACATCGAAATGTTTCAGGACCGGTGTGGTCGCCATCTTCGCCTTTAACATGCCAAAGGCCACCATCGCTCGGGTTATATGGTCGTCCGGGCCGGCCGCGCCGGGGTCCGGCGGCAGGTCGCTTGTCTGGGCAGACAAGGGCGCTTCGCCATTGGCTGAACTATCCGCAAAGGGCGCTTCGCCATTGGCTGAACTATCCGCAAAGGGCGCTTCCTCATTGGCTGAAATACTCGACAAGGGCGCTTCCCCATTGGCTGAACTACCCGAAAAGGGCGCTTCCTCATTGGCTGAAATACTCGACAAGGGCGCTTCCCCATTGGCTGAACTACCCGAAAAGGGCGCTTCCCCATTGGCTGAACTATCCGAAAAGGGCGCTTCCTCACTGGCTGAAATTGCCGGCCCGGCCCGCGTCTCCGCTTGCCTATCCTGCTCTCTCAGCTTATGGTAATCTACTTCCCGCAACTCGTACAAGACTGCTGCATAGACCGCAAAATCCTCGATGAACCGACTGTAATAATTCAGGCTGCCCAAAAAGGATTGCATAGCCTTTAGGGATCGCGGGAAAGGCAGATTACTCAAGGACTCCAAATCTTTCGGGTTAGCCTCCAATCCGGCAATCGACACTTGATGACCCAGATAGGTTACCTTAGTCTTCCCCCAGAAACTCTTAACCACACTAATCGAAAGATTCCACTTTTCACACGTAACCATCAGCTTCTCCACTTTGTCACACAATAAATCCCAGGTAGTTGCCGAAACGAGAATGTCATCAATGTAAGACCGCCGCCCCAGAACTGAAGGTTTTGGGTCGGGGTCCGGGTCACCTTCGGCGAACACATCCCCGACCAGAGCCGGATCTTGATCCGCCTTGATCTTGAAGTGTCCGTACAGCGCGTTATCTATCAGCCGTTGATAAATCTGCGGAGCATTCTTCAGACCGAACGGCATCCGGTTCCACTCGAACAACCCGAAAGGCGTCACGAATGCAGAGATCTCCCGTGCACGATCGGTCATAGAGACCACCCAGAATCCACTGGCCATGTCCAATGAGCAATACCACAAAACTTTATCCAGGTCCTCCAACAGGTCGTTTATCAGCGGCATCGGATAAATCATCAGCTTAGTCAGCCGGTTCACCAGCCGGTAATCGATGCACAACCTTATATCCACCCCATTCTTCTTAATAATAATTACAATGGGCGAAGCCCATGGCGAGGTGGACGGCTGAATTATCTTGGTGGCCAGCAAACCCTTGATAAGCTCTGACAGCTTTTCCCGATACTGGGGGGCGACTCTTCGGCATCTCTGTGCTACCGGCTTGGCACCTCCCACATCGATATCACAAACCGCCCCATGGGCGGCCGGAGGAAGTGCGTTCCCTGGTCCGATCAACAGATGTCGTCTTTTCCATATAATATCCTTCAACCTGCTGATCTCCTCCGGGGTGTTCACATCCGGGTCTCCCACTTGTAGATCGTCGATAGTGACTGCTGGGGGGCAGGGGGTCACCTCAGGTAGCACCGCCATCTGTTCTTCCATGCCTTCAACATATAGTTCGCCCCCTTCATGAATGCAGACTTGATCGGCTTCGGCCGCTTCGGGATTCTGCTCGGCCGGCTGGGCCGATCCGCATTCGGCTATTTCCGAATTCTGCTCGGCCGGCTGGGCCGATCCGCTTTCACTTCGGTCCTCACAACCGTAATCGGGGCTGACCGTATATGCGACTCTGCTTGGCCCTTTCTCCCGACTCTGTCGTTCGTCCGTCTCCTTCCGAGTGGGCAAAACCAGTTCCGCGATCGGGGCGTAGCTTCGGTCAGTGCATTCAGCCGGATCCGGCGACGGCCGGCTCCGCGTCAATATTTTAGAAGGGGTCCGGTACTCGGGTTTATCCACCATCGGAGTCTGGTCCTCTTCTAATTCTTCCTCTTCGCTGACTAGATCGGTGGTTGCCTGAAAAGCCAGGTTTTGCCACTCGATATAGCGTCTTGAGCCAACAGTGACATAGCCCGGCCGGCGGGGCACTTTATCCTCGGCCAGCCACATTCCAATGATCACATCTTCATGCAAGGTGAGGGGTTTTTCAGAGATGTTGGTCACGCTTATGAAGTTGAGGTGTCCACTCCCTTTAACCACAGATGGTACCCAGCACTCGCCCCTTGTCAACCATAACTTACTCCGCCGGTCGCGCGGTCGTAACATTACTTCCACCGCCTTTCCCACGGGCACCGTTACAAACTGACCTAGCTTGAGGAACTGGACGTAGGCGCCATATAAGGGCCGCCGGCCGGCCAGCTGGATCTGTACCTCGTCCGGCAACGTCAATGTTCCATGCGATAAGTCCAGCCGAATACCGGCCGGGACCATAAAATCCATGCCCAAAACTGCATCCTGCCCGGCCAACTTGCCTACCCAGGCGGTAAAGTAATATACCAACGACCCAGCTAACGTAATCTTGACTCTTGTCCTTCCCTGGGTCATGTACGAACTCTCTCCTATGCCTATACATTCCTGTCGCTTCGTCTCGTCTATCTCACACCCCACCTTACGAGCAAAGGTGGTGTCTACGATAGACACTTCTGCGCCAGAGTCGAACAGCTTGGTAGCTCCCTGGTTATTGATTTTTCCATCCGCCTTGGCCTGCTTGAACCATTTATCCGGCGAGTGATACTTCCAATAACCTCGCGACTCGCCAGGTAACAAGTTCAATTCCATTCGCACTTCAGACCGGGAATACTCATCCGTCCGTATACTGCTCACCGGGAAGGGGTCAGCCGTACCGGCCGGGGACCGGGTGACGTAATCGTCAAACTTACATGTATTGTCGGTTATCCTTTGCTTTGCTTCTTGATTATCCTCTTTACCGACATATGCATAGATACTAACACTGGACCGCTCGGCTCGAACCAGATTCCAACCTGGCGAGCGATCTAGTTTAACATCTTTTCCGCTCCGGGCGGCAGCATTCCAGCATGCTTGGTCGGGACGTACCACTTCTTCAACAGGTTGTAGAATTCTTCCATTGGGTACAGTCCCGCCTCATGCACCTCCCCGCAAGCCTTACACGTGAACAGGCAGTGTTCCGCCGGGTGTCCCTTTCTCTCGCACTTCTTGCACGTCAGCCGCTTCCAGCAGCTCCGGTCGTCATGCTTGATGGACCCACAGTGGGTGCACTTGCGCTTGGGGTGATCCTGGTCAGCTCGAGCCGGAAAACTCTTCGACTGACCGGAATCGGCTGGCAGCCTGGACGGCTGACTGGCTTCTGCCGAGAAAAGGTACCGATACTGTTCCTCCTCAGACTCGCCCCCAGATCGCTGATACTCCTCTTCCGAGCTGGTCGCGTCTGACTCTTGGGCGACCATGCGGACGGCTCGGGCCGTCCTGGTAGATGGCGGCCGGCCTCCTTGATCCGCGTTAAATCGGGACTTGAAACGGCCGGTTCCAACTGCCGCCTTGGGGCCTTGCTTCTTCGCCCTTAGGTACGTGCGCAACGTCACTTCCAGCTCCGTCGTATTCTTCACCCCCAGTAACGCCAGCTGGTTTGCCAGCTCCCGATCGTCCAACGTGCTGATGAAAAGTTCCACGTGTTCGCGGGCAGCTTCTGACCGGCTGGTGTCTTCTTTAACGGGAATATCCGCTCTCATGCCAGCGACATTTAAACGATGGAGATACTCCAGGGGGTCTCATCCGGTCGCTTCTTGGAGTGGAAATATTGTCGCGCCGCTGACATTCCAGCTCCGCAGTATTGTTCCTCGAACGCACCGGCCAATCCCCTCCAATTTCCTCGGGTTTCCCGGCTGAGCTGTTGGATCCAGTTTTTCGCTGGTCCCTTCATCAAATCCCCGAAGATCAGGCATTTCTCATAGTCCGACGTCCGTTCTCTGAGAAATGCCGACTTCGTCTTGCTCAACCATCCTCGGGCCTGGTCCTCGTCCGCGTCGCGTCCGGTGAAGTCTTTCAGCTCGGACGTGGTCGACATTCGCACCCTCGTGATCGCTCCCGAATCTGCGTCAAACGCTTGGGCCGAGGCCATATGGGCTCGGCGGGACATCCCCAGATCCAGGTCATCCGGATCGTAATGGTACTTGGCTGGCCTGACGGATTCCATATCCACGTCGCTGAGAGACAGCTTCCTGTTCGTTGGCCGACGTCCGGTCCGGCGACCTGTCTGACGGCTCGGCGGGGCGGCATGGGGTTCACTTTGCTTGGACTGCACCGACTCCATTTCTTCATCACTCGGCTCCCTCGCATAGTACTGGACTGGTTCGGGGGGCTGTGTTCCACGACGAGCAGGCTGGTCCGGTGATTTCGGACTGCCGCGGCTGGCGCTCAGCCGACGTTGCTCTTCCAAGTATCGCTCCATCATCGCCGAAAACATGTTTTGCAGGTGATCCGGCACCTGAGTAGCGACTTGAGGGGCGGCTTGAGGGGCGACTTGAGGGGCGGCTTGAGGGGCAGCTGGGCTGCTAGATTGGAATTCTTTCTTAATCCGCCCATCCGCGTCCTCGTCTTCCTTCTTTGGTTCTGGATCCGCCGTCGCTGTCCGCCAGGCCTGTACGCTGTACTGGCCGGCGTTCTTCCGCTCGGGCGTACCCGGATCCTCACGTCCTCCAAGTCTCATGGCTGTCGCCACACGTGCTGCTCCCCTTGGGCCAAGCGTCATGCGAGTGATACCCACCGATGAATCCGATGAGTCCGCTTCCGAAGGGGCAGACTCGTACTGCGAAGAGCCTGAGTGTATACCGGCCGGTTTGCTTGTCGCCGGCGGCGTGGACGGCGCCACTCCGTCGTAGCTGTCATCTTTTTCGACGGCGGCGAGCAACCCACTAGCGGTACCAAGTGGTCGTGCAGGGCGCTGGACGCCTCCTTCAACTTGTCCATCTTCAGATCAAACAACTCGTTCGGATCAAACACGCCGGTGTTGATGCCGGCTTGTTTGAGTTGGTCGAATAGTCCTCTAATGAGGGACACGTGGCCGTCTGAGAGAGTTGGGGGAGAGACGGGACCTTTCAGTCCGCCTATGATCTTCGGCCGTGTTATTTTTAGTACCTTATCCGTCCGCAAGAATTGCCCCAACTCGTGAAGATGGAAAGCACGCTCCAAGTCGACATCCGTCGATAGGCCGTCCTGCTTCTCTTCTTCTTCTTCGAATCGCGGTTTGTCTTTGTAGGTCGGATAATCCAATTCTTGCCAATCCGGTTTCTTTAGGGGTAGGGGGGCCAGATCGCGACTTGGTCCCGATCCGGCCGGCTTCCCACTCCGGTCGTATCCGACTTCCGCTTTTTCTTCCTTTATCTTTTCTTTTATATCCAAAATATGCACTCGTTCGTTAGGATCATGGTCGGAACCATGATCCTTCCTCGGACTATGGCGACTTGCACCATAGCCCGATCCGGCTCCATCCGTGTAGCGGCCGGCACTGCCGTAGGTAGTACCATAATCCGCCCCCGGCGGAGCCTCTAGAGGAGTAACTTCTTCTTTAATGTCAGCCTCGAACTCCCCCAATCCGAGGCGACCATCGCATCCTTCCATCTTCAGCAGCATTGGGGGCGATATGCCTTCCCCAATGCACCCGACACAACATCTTCAACAAATTTGACAGGTTTAGGTCTTTCGCCCGCTAGGATTCGCGTGATATCCGGGTTCACCAAGAGATCGGGCACGCGCACCATTGTGTGTAGTCGCTCTCAGAAAATCTTCCTGAGACGCGAACACCCACGGGGGTCCCAGACGACTGACTACCGGAGGGGTACTCCGTCCACCCGAGTCATGATCCGATCCGGCTTGCGGCCGGCTGGATCGGTCGCTTCCATCCGCTTGATCGCGACTGCTCGAATGTTGCATGTTAAAAGCTCACCTTGTGTACCCGTCAGTACTGGGTGGTTAGCTCTCTTGATGGACCCTGGGGCGAAAAGTGTAAATCCGTCCAATAGGGAGATGAAGTGTAGGACTAGGGTAGCTCCTGGGCGGAAATCGTCACCGGGGAGCTCGTTGGGTAATATACTTGAACTTTGTATAGTGCCGGCTGGGCCGAGAATAGTCGATCGGGCAGCTAAACCAATAGGACACTTGAAGTTTGTATAGTACCGGCTGGACCGAGAATAATCGATCGGCCAGCTAAACCAATAACAATGAAGGGTGAATCCAAATGTGTATCCACAGAAGGCCAAATGTCACCACTTCCCAATACTTAATACCGTGTTCAAAACACGGGCGACTTGAGGTGAGTATACGAAGTCGCCGCGACTCCCGGTCAGGGGACTTCCGGTGGGTTAACTTAACCTCCCCCGGGCAAACCAATAACAGCAAGAGGGGACCTTGTTAGCCCTCTGCCGTGAACCAATAAAAGCGACTTGTGTCTAAGAAAGCGAAACGTATACTGATTTATCCAATGTCCAATACTCCCTTTGTGTAACCTACCTCAAATAACACGCCTGACCAGTCATGTATCTTACCCACGCAACCCGGCTAACTCCGACTCTGTGTACCGGTACGGCCGGTACATCAACCCCAAATGGTACCAACCCGGCCGGTACACTGAACCCATATGGTACCAGTCCGAATGGTACATGGTACCCGACCGGCTCGGCCGGATAGCCACCCAT
>MIQA02002764.1:69993-108792 GCA_001887855.2 Sclerospora graminicola | reverse complement strand
CGTCACCAATCAACGGCCATGTGTGGTCCACTTCAGTCCCAATATTTTCCGATCGCTTCACCACACTAGCGGCAGCGGCCGAGGAGCTCGGATGGGTGGCTATCCGGCCGAGCCGGCCGGGTACAATGTACCATTCGGACTGGTGCCAGATGGGTTCGGTGTACCGGCCGGGTTGGTACCATCTGGGGTTGGTGTACCGGCTAGGCAGGTACACAAAGTCGGAGTTAGCCGGGTTACTTCAGGTAAGGCACATGACTGGTCAGCCGTGTTATTTGGGGTAGGTTACACAAAAGGGAGTATTGGATATAGGATAAATCAGTATACGTTTCGCTTTCTTAGACACAAGTCGCTTTCATTGGTTCACGGCAGAGGGCTAACAAGGTCCCCTCTTGCTGTTATTGGTTTGTCCGGGGAAGGTTAAGTTAACCCACCGGAAGTCCCCTGACCGGGAGTCGCGGCGTCTTCGTATACTCACCTCAAGTCGCCCGTGTTTTGAACACGGTATTAAGTATTGGGAAGTGGTGACATTTTGGTCTTCTGTGGAAGAGTGTGGAGTTATATTTGGATTCCCCTTTACATACACATTTGGATTCACCCTTCATTATTATTGGTTTAGCTGGCCGATTGATTATTCTCGGTCAGCCGGCACTATACAAACTTCAAGTGTCTTATTGGTTTAGCTGGCCGATCGACTATTCTCGGCCCAGCCGGCACTATACAAAGTTCAAGTGTATTGCCAGACGAGCTCCCCGGTGACGATTTCCGCCCAGGAGCTACCCCTAGTCCTAACCCTCATCTCCCTATTGGACGGATTTACACTTTTCGCCCTAGGGTCCACCAGGAGAGCAAACCACCCAGTACTGACGGGTACACAAGGTGAGCTTTCAACATGCAACATCCGAGCAGTCACGATCAAGCGGATGGAAGTGACCGATCTAGCCGGCCGGATGCCGGATCGGATCGGATCATGACTCGGATGGACGGAGTACCCCCTCCGATAGTCAGTCGTCTGGGACCCCCGTGGGTGTTCGCGTCTCAGGAAGATTTTCTGAGAGCGACTACACCACATATCCATTCTAAGCAAATTTAGAGCCGTAATCCTTTCAACCTTGTAGACGGCTTAGACTTTTCGAAAGCCACAGCCGCTTGTCGTTGTGCGATAGATTTTTTCCATAAAAAATCAGGTATTCATTGGCATTTCTATGAATGCTTCTGTGCACTTTATCGTTCATAAGCTGCCTTAACCACGCCATACCTATCAAACAAACAGCCAAACAAAGCATATGCAATTCTTTGCTACTCGCCGGTACCTGTTGACAACATCGTTGTCGTAAACGCTCCGAAATCTCCGGCGCTTACCGAGTAGCGAAATGACGTTGATGATCTTGGATATCAGTTTAAGAGATTTTCCAACTATTCCAATAAGTTTGTAGCCTCGCCTAAAATTGATGGGCGCGCTTACACTATGTGGAGCCCTTTCCCGTATGATATGCAGTGCTTGTCTATCACACACCTTTCTTGTGATAAATATCCATCATAATCGATATTTATATGAAACGTCACCGCTCGGTATAAACCCCATAGTTGATAGTATGTCAGGAGGGGCCTTGACGCCATATCTCGTCCGGAGACTCGTCCTGGAGAAGCGCGTTCCATTGATCATCCCAACATTTCTGCTTCCTGGTTTGTTCAATCGTCTTCAGAGGCGTAGAAATTAAACGATAATATACGCCTCGGAAGGTTTTCTGTTTCCACTGCTTGATCGAAGATCTTTTGACCCCTTCCTTCACCGCCCACGGAGAACGATGAATACTTGGGTGTGCTGCGAATACCAATCCGATGAGTATGCCTCCGGACCATCGAAACCACGTGCTTGTTGCTTCAAGCGTGTCGATACACAATCCCAGTAGACTTCATCGTGACGTTGCAAAATTTCACATTTTTCTTCATTTCTCCTATCCGTTCCTAAGACCCGACGTTCCCGCGTAGATTTCCAGTTGATATGTGTCCAGGTTTTGGGATCCATAAAAGCAGGAGTGGTCCTGGTGTCCCCAATGCTTGACCTATCTTCAGACGCGGCGCACATAATATTATGACCATCAGCCACGGTCCAACCTTCACACGCGTATGCCCAAAGTTCCTCATAAAGGTAGCTTTCCACGAATATGTATACCAAGTAACGCGTGTGATTTGTAATACTTGAATACTTCGAAGCGAAATCCGATGGTATTTCAAAGGTGACAATACTGCCATAGACATCTCTACAATCCACGGGTTAGAAAACCATGCGAGCGTACTCACTGCTAGGGTGTGAGCTGCAGCCGGTATCGAGATCAAGACAAGTCCCCTTAATACCTTATGCGTAAAGGGTAGGTGCGGCGACATCTTCTGTCGTCCCGTGGCCTTAGAGGTTTGCTTTTTCCAGATGATTCGCTTCTGTAAGTGACAAATATTCTTTAGAGTGTCTCTTCTGGCATGAAAAGCTTGGCTGCGAATAATATCGCGGGTAATACAATCGCTTTAAACACCGTAACCCGCTAATCTACAGAAGTTCCACACTGTGTGGGTCAGGCGACGTCTCGGAATGGCTCGCAGCCTAAGCGATGTCCGTCCGATCTGGTAGCCTAAGTATCTCACCGTGTCACCCCTTCGTGAGACATGTATCCCATTCCAAGTGTCCAACCGTTGACATGTCTCCAATAAAATCAGTTGTCTTTTTGCTGGTTGAATCTTCAAACCTGAGTCGTCCAAATTTGTCCACTATACTTAGTGCCTTGCTGACTTGCTCTCCTTTTGTAAAAGAAATGGTTGAATCGTCGACAAAAGCCGAGAATTTATGCACACATTTGCTGTGACTTTCACTAATAGAAATGCCTTTATTTCCTTTATTTTGCGTAATCGTCATACCCAATGGTTCAACTGCTAAAATGAATAGCAATGGTACTAAAGAACATCCTTGCCGTATACAGGATTATACAGGCCTCGCTTGTGATCCTAGCAGGGGTTCCATCGTGTATCAACCTCATTATCGAAATGAATCTGCCCAAAATCCAAACTTAACCAGACCAGCGTTAAATACGCGCGGTTAATCGTGTCAAAGGCCTTCGTAAAGTCTAACAAAAGCCCCCCACTACTTTCTGCTGCTGACGTTGACGCATCCCCACGATGCTGTTGCAGTATATTCGACATGATTATTACGGCTCGATCCATTCTTTTATCATGTACAATCCCTTCTGTGAATCGCCGATTAAACTTCCAAGAAAATTTTAAAGGCTGAATGTAATAATCTTGTAAAACAATTTGTAGCTCGTCTGGAGCAGAGAGATGGGGCGATAGTCCGTCGCGTTCGTTGAATCGCTTTTTTCACGGAACGGAATGATTACCGACTCTAAGAAAGAGTTCGGTGGTGGCTCTCCTTTTAAAATAGCGCTAGACACGGTGACTAAATCCGGTATGAGGACCTCTATAAAGTCTTTGTAGAAGTCGTTGTTGAAACCATCTGGCGTACCAGCTTTGCGATGCTCTAAGCGTCGTAACGCTAGCCAAATGTCCTCTCGTTCCTTGGAGTAACATTGCATTTTCCGTCTCAGACACTTGCCGCCCCTTCGCAAAGTGCACAAAATCATCCCGTTTCCCCTTCAAAACTTCCAACCCAACCCTGCGATGACTTCGTCCTTGAACGTTTTCCCACACCCACACAAAACACTCTGGAATAACTGTCTCCACATGCTGGTCGAAAAAACGATCATCTATGGCTATTGCAGTCACGCGTTGGTTGCGTTCTCCAGTTACTTTTCGTTGGAAAAGCCATCTGACCGCGGCAATTGTTTTCTGTAAGTTTCTGCCTACTTTTACCGGATTGTCGTTGATTACTTCGTTAGCGGCAATGTAAGGATAAGCTTCCGGTGTGTAGATGTGCCGTACAGAGACTGAGATAGCTGCCTCGCTTCCCCCAACGCCTCTGTGCTACGCGTTTTATTACCGTAATGATCGCCTGTGTCCACGTGCCAAGTAGTTGATCCCACGTACTAACCGCAACTGCATCATACTTTCTTCGATTGTCCACCTCTCGAATCTCTTCTGCAACGCGTTGTTTACCTGCTCCTCGAACCGGGTCTTGATCCGATGATGATGACGTCTCTTCTGTCTCCCCTCCTGTGAGGGTTTCCAAACGTAAACTCTACCCGATCATGGTCAAAGAGAACCCTTGGCCTACTCGTGATCACACTCTTAATCCAATTGTACCTGTCTTCCGAAATATAGAATCCTGCCATGCGGCTCGCAGTTTTCCCTCTCCAAAACGTATACTCATTGAACTCCGCTATCTCTTCAGATTTAAACACGGAAAGCTCTGCCAGCACAGCGTCATGCCATCTGCAGCGTTTCACTATCGCGTCAGTCCCGGGTATTCATTTTTCCTTCCCTATTCGACCCGGTTCTGTCTAGAAGAGGCGACTCCACACAGTTAAAAAACTCCGGCAAAAATGACATTGGACTTGTCAAGAAATTCCACTGCATTATTCCTGTGAAAATACGTGCTCGATTTGTATCACATATCCAGGGCACATATATATTGACAGTTTTCCAGTGAGAAAGGTCCACAGCCATTATCCTGGACGTCCAGAGATGTTTCTGCCAAGGCTGAAAAGACATACCCATATCAGTATATACAAATATACCTACACCGCCAACCTTCCTCCATTAAAATACTCCAGTATGCTAGGCGATTCTCCGTGCTTCTATAAATCCACATTCTTTCCCACGTGGCTGTGAGTTACTCAGCCTTGTCTGACGTGGTTATGTGAGTCTCTTGAATGATGACACACTGCTAGCTACCGGAGTATTCCGCCATGCTTGTAACCAGCGAACACGAGATCCTGACGTGAATCCGCTGATACTCTGGGTAATTATCCGCAGGTCGGACATCGGAGAGATATCTTGGCTATTCTTAGGACATTACAGCTGCTGGTTCTCTACTTTGGCAACTTATTTCTGACCATAGACGTCCATAATGTTCATGGGATTCTGGATTCCAGCGCAGTATTGGAGACTCGTTAATTTTCCCTTAGTATAAGATCAGGGGCTGGTCCACTGATGTTCCAGTCGTCTGCGCCTCGTTTAGTACTTCCTGCCCATAACTCATCAAAGAATAAGAGATATTAGTTAGTGCTGCTTGTAAGTAATTTGTAATGTCCTGCAAAACTGAGATGTCCTCTTGGTCAAGTCTGTGCGCCAAGTTACGAAAAGGTGGCACCTTCTGCTGTGCCACCATATCGCTGTAACATGTTTTAAATTGAATCCCGGGGTAAGGCTTCTTCTATGATTAGCACCGCAATTTGAGCTTCATATATGTGTGCGCATAGAGCCGTTTTTGTATTTCCTATGTGGTCCACAAAATCTCCAGAGCCGTCCCTTTGCGTTTTGAGGATTTTCCACTTGTGAATGCCCGTAGTGCCCCTTTTTTTTAAGCTTCACCCTAACCCGTCTCGCCGGTCCGATAACACTGTCCTATCATAGCTACCTTCTTGACTTGAAATGATTAACGCCTCCCAACAATCACGTCTCATATCACGCGATAGCTCACAGATTACCTCTCTGCTCAGTCGGCTTATGATGTAGTGCGGGTGACTAAAGCACTCTAACAATTGGACCAGATCCACCCTGTCTCGTACTGCTGCTTACAACCATACCATAACGGTTCCGACATGGCTACAAAAGATCCGACACCATTGATTGGATTCAAATTAGATAGGGTTAGGAAAAAAATTATAATCGGAATTTTTTTTTCTTATTAAATTTAATTTTTTCGAATTTATATTTGTTAACTATTTATTTTGAACCAAAAATTAATAATTATTTTAATTTTATTTTTGTTTTCGTTTTTGAAAAAGTGAAGTGGAATAGTCTTTTAAAGGGAAACCTTGTTCATATAAATACCCTTTGATAGGTAAGATTTTGTAACCCAATGTATTTTTTTAAGCTCGCAAATAGCTCTAGGATTTAGGGCTGAGCCACTTAAATTTTTTTTTTAATAAACACCGCTTATTGCGGCGGGGTGCTAAGCCGCGCCCGCTCCGCTAGAGCGCTCCCTATCGCCGACCTCCGCTGCGCTGCGGTGGCTCTACAATAGATTGTCCCTCCCCGTAGGTGCTTGTTCTCCGCGCTACGCGCCGCGCCCCCGACCTTCGCTTCGCTCCGGTGGGGCTCCGCTCTCTAAGCGCTCTTTTTTATGTTCCTACCATATGGTTCTTGTATACAAATTCTTATATGTGTCGGAGGATAATGTCGGAAGCATTTGGCTCCGACATTATCCGAAACGGGAAACTTAGACTTGAAAAAGTGTCGGAACTTGTCGGATAAACGATCATATTTATCCATACCGCAGTAAAGGTGCCTACTTTCGAAAGGGCGTTCCATGCTCTATTGTCGTCCTCCTGCTCATAGGCTTGTCCACCGCTCGTTTTTAATGTGATCGGCCCTTTTCGGCACCTCTGATGGCCAGCGTTTGAGACCGTGTCCGTGTGCCGTTATCTGTTTGCCCCTCGTGACTCAATCCATTTTTCGTCTCGAGTGAAGTAGTTGATACTTAATCCAAGTCTTGCCTGCTTAGCCTGGATGGTCACCTTGCCGTCAGGTACCATCTCCAAGAGGAAAGATCCATATGTGTAATGAGGCCAGTCTAATAAAATGTCTTCTTTTATTTATTACGTTTTGGCTAGGTATTTACGCACTTTCGCATAAGGATGTTCACTCCTCTTGATTCTCCCGAGGTAAGTACGTCACAGTATCAATTCAAAAAAAATGCAACAACTTGTTCATACCTGCTGCTTCAAAATTGAACAAATTTTCTATCCGGCTATGAAATGTTTTGAGTTCCTTCCCACATATCGTCTAGCGTCCTCGTGAGTTGCAATTCTGCTTCCCCAATATCCGCGTCCATTGGGCCCACTCTCTTTGTAGCGAACAGACCCATATTCCTTGAGAATCTTATCAATTTTCCGCCATGCTTGATTGAAACCTGTGGAATAGGGGTTAATATCATGCTCTCTACATGTTAGTACCTCTTTTCCTTTCACCAATGTCATCTGTATCTGCGTCCTTAATCCCCCCTTCATCTACCTGTGTACCGTCCAGATTACGCCATCCATAAACAAATGCCTTGTAATGAGCATTTTCAGAATGCAGTATTAGCGGTAGTTCCCCTTCCCAGAGGAATGCGCTTTCCGCTTTAATCTAATCACTTCCGGTAAATAATGAGTGATATGTAGTGGGAATTCGCCGCATGTCGCAAACGGCTTGTCCGATTCGTGTTTCCGGAGCATAGTGATCAGATCCTACCCTCCTGCTTGCTGAATCTACACTAAGAACATAAATGTGTCTTTGTAGCATGGTCCCTAGGCATTCTAGAGTATCGTTACTGCCCCACATTTGACAGCATACCGCAGCGTCTAACGCCGATCAACTTGTACCATAATAACCTTTGAACGCGATTTCCGACTGTTGTTTTTTTCGCTGAAATTTTATCATATCCTCTTCCCAAACTCCTTAGAGTTTGTTTGCGAATGCCTGGAGGAAATCTAGTTCGAAGGTCAGCATCCCTCTCGCCACGCATCACTGTTTTAGCCGTTGTTAAATATCCGGATACCGGATAGCGACCAAGTTGCTGTAAGGACACCCAAGACGCAGTGACGTCAAGGAGGTGCGACGCAGGGCGTCAACCGCAGGGCGGTTATAAAGAAAGGAAAGACACCCTAGACGCAGAGACGTCAAGGAGGTGCGACGCAGGGCGTCAGCCGCAGGGTGGTTATAAAGAAAGGAAAGACACCCAAAAGAAAGGGCAAGGAGGTCCGACGCAGGGCGTCAACCGCAGGGCGTTTACATACATTATGGGATGCAGAGCACCCAGACACAGGGCGTCTACCGCAGGGCGGTTATGAAGTTGAAGACAACTTCAACATCAACTTATATTTAGCTATTTGTATATGCATATATATATATTCATGTTTAACTAATAAAAATAGGGCGTGCAAGGTGAGGTGTCAGTTGACAATCTCACAGCTGGAGCGCAGGGCACTACACACCTTGCCTTGAGTCCCTGGGGCCATTCAGGCACCGACCGTAACGGGGTTTATACTTCCGACTGTCCTACAGAATAGACTGTAGAAGTGCATAGTAATAGCAGATAACTCTGTATTACTATTAGTAGTACTATTACTACTACTACTTAAGTACTATTAAGTACTTACACATAGAAGTCATTAAAGTGACATGGCTACAACTAGTGACGAAATTCAACAGGTTATGAGTACAACAATCGAAGATGCTGATTTGCCAGAACCGCGGGTCAGATCCGAACCCAGAGAACAAACCGGAGAAGAAAAAGAAGATATAACTGGATCCACCCCATTTACATTGTCGCATTACGGAACGAAGAAAAAAAGTGGGTGAAGACCGGCATTTCTACATCCTACGCTAAGTATCACCAACCAACCGAAGAAGAAGAATCAATGGTGATCAAGGATACGAGCCGTGCCATTGGCGTACCGGAGTTGACGGGCGCTGACAACTGCACAATATGGAAGCTAAAGATCAGGGCGAAGTTTGCCGCGCAAGAAATGCTAGCGCTTGTGGAAGGCCGCGAAAGATTCGAAGATATAAGGAGCAGTAAAGCTAATCGATGCTGGGACATACGCAACAAGAAGGTGCATTTGTTTCTGCTGGACTCGCCAAGCGCGAATCTCGCACTCAGATTAAACAACGCTATCTAGACAGGACAGGCGCATCTGCTGTACAATGCGATACCAGCCGAAGTAGATGAGATGCCGCCGCGAAACAAGCTTGATGTTTTACAAGAGATGTTGAGCACGGAGTTACGAAGCAACCAACGTGTGGAAGGCTACATCAACGACATGGTGAAGCTTGCCGTGGAATTAGAGAAAGCTGGTGGCCCAATATCGGATGAAAAAGTTGGCGAGATATTACTGACAAAAGCAGCGAGTGTGTATCCTGAATTGGAAGTTTGAGTTGGAAGTTTGGCGAGATATTACTAACAAGAGCAGCGAGTGTGTATCCTGAAATGGGTAACGAGTACTCAAGAATGAAGGCGCTAATCCTGGCGCAGAATTAACGCTGGCTCAAGTAAGAAATCGACTATTCCAAGCAGAAAGGATGCACGACTATACTGGTCAACGACGTGATGGAGCGCGCGGGGTCGCACTACAAGTAAACAATGTCAAGGCACGCAGGGCGGGCCATGGACCATGCACGAGAAGTACAAGTACCCATCGAAACATTGAAGAGGCTATACGGCGTAGCTACTGCCGCGTATGCAATGAACGCGGACACTGGGAACGCGATTGCACTAACGGAAGACGTGTTGAAGCGCAAGGACAAAGAGGGCGCTCACGTTATAGAAGCAGAACGATAAGCCGAAGCCGTGGGAATAACCACAGAGGTGGTCGTGGCAATGGTCGTCAAAGATATGAAGGTCGTGGCAACAACCATTAAAGATATGATGCCAATAGCCGTCTAAGACAAGAAGGATGAGGTAACAGCCAACCAAACCATGGAAGACAACAAGACTTTGTACTCATGGTTACGACCGACGTTGAGGAAACATCAAAAGACATCATCGAATGGAAGCTACACTGTGGAAGTCAAGTACATTTATGTGGCGTACGTGATTGCTTTACGCACCTTCAAGAGGTTGAAGGAGGACGATGAACGGCTCTTATGTCACCGTAAAAGAGAAAGGAAGCGTGGTGATCATGATGCAAGACGGTAACACATTGAAACGCTGTATTTTGCAGAATGTATGGTATGTGCCAGGGGCACGAGTCAATTAGATGTCGCTGGACCAAATGCAAGAGTGAGGGTTTTGAATGCTAATCTCGCGCAACCAGAAGGTGTGCTGCTTGAAGAGAGAATGGAGCAGGGACTTCGTCGCATTCAAGATAAGATTCATGAAGATGGCGGGTATCTACCGCATGTTCTCCCCTCATCCTGCCCGTATACCAATGGGGACGTATGGCGTTACGACAACCATTGAAGAAACTAAGAGCGCAAGCAAGAAAGCATGAAAGGCAGAGGCTAATATGGAGACGTGGCATCGTCGTTATAACCATGCGGGAATGAAGCTACTTCGTAAGATGGAAAGAGATATCTTGGTGCAGGGCATTAAGATCAATAAGGAGTTGAACCACTATGCTTGCGTTCCATGTGAAGTGTTGAAACCGAGACAAATGCATTATCCATCCAATACTAAGAAGGCCGAAAGACCACTACAACGGCTACACATGGATGTGGGAACAATTGAAGAGAAGGGTGCAATATGTGGAAGCAGATATTTCCTTCTTATTGTGGATGAATACTCACGCTCCAGTAGACAAGAAGTCAAGTGCAGTGGACAACATCAAGAAGCTAGCTAATAGCTTGAACACAGAGTTCAAACACAAGAGAAGAGTGGTGGAAGAACTGTTTGCTGATCAAGGGACAGAGCTGATTAATTCCGAGTTACAAGAGTATTGCTGTCAAAGAGGGATCAAGACACAGACCACAAACAGATACAGACCACAAGAAAATTGTGTGGCAGAGCGATGAATGGTGTCATCGTAACAACAATAAGGACCCTACTCGAAGCAACACAACTTCCCTATACCCTACGGGGTGAGTGCCTACTACATGTAGTGGATACATGGAATGTTACAGTATCGAAGACAATTGGAGATCACACACCACATGAGCTATTATATGAAGAACGCCCAGACGTATCACATCTACGGACATGGGGCTGCGTGGTGTTCGTCTACACATCAGACGGAAGACGTAAGCGGAAAGAGAAGCTGAGACCCAGGACAAAAACAGGGATCCTGCTGGGATACTCATCGAGCACGAAAGAATACAAGTACATGGATATTAGAACGGGTGCTGTTGAAACAGCAGGGCAAGACAACATACGATTCAAAGAAGACTATACAATACAGTCGACGTACATGGAGATACTTCTGGACAATGCGTATGGTGATGAAGCTAAACAGCTGCCATCTGAACCTCCGTTCGTCAAAACGCGAAAAGACATGACAAATCTTGAGTTTGCAGAAGATAATCCGTTGGCAACAAGACAAGATACCAACCTAGAAGGGTCAGGGGGGGGTCGTACTCCACAACGAAGCGTGTACAAGACACGGATATACGACCTACAAGAAAAAGGAAGCCTAATTTGAAGTACAAGGACCACGTGCAAGTGTATCATGTGACGTCTAAGAGGGCAAGGAAGCAAAGCTAGCGCAGGGCGCATATGAGAGCTCTGCAACATTGATACAACCAAATGACAAGCTTCTCACAGATGAAATCAAGGTACTACAGACCTACAAGCAGGATATTGCTGATGAGCAGTACATAGACTACTGGTTAGCCGCTATGCATGATGAGATGACATCACTGAAGAAACATGACGTATGATATTAGTGCAGCAAAGGCCGAAGCGCACAGAACAGAATGTTATCACAAATCGATGGGTGTATGCACTCGAGAAGGACGATCAGGGCTACGTCAAACGTTTTAAGGTACGGCTAGTGGTACATGATTTAAGCAAGTCTATGGCATAAATTATTACGAGACATATGCACCAGTGATCAGATTTGGCACTATTCGAGCGGCATTATACTTTGCGTTACAACGAGGATGGGCAGTACTACAATATGATGTGAAGACAGCCTTCTTACATGGAGACTTAAATGAAGAAGTTCTCATGGAACATCCGAGCGGCTTTGAAGAAAACAGACAAGACTATGTGTGCAAGTTAGTCAAGGCTCTCTATGGATTAAAGCAGGCTCCTAACGTATGGAATTGCAAGCTACATGACCGACTACGACGTCTAAACTTTGTTCAAGTCGAGTGCGACTGGGGCCTATACGCCCGATTCCAAGAGGGGGAGATTAATATGCTGCTCACTGTATACGTGGATGACCTATTCCTCTTGGGAAATGAAGCTGATTGCGATAAAGTAAGGATACAACTCAAGGTAGTGTTTGAACTGGTAGATTTTGGACCAGTCAAGTATCTATTGGGTGTCGAGGTGACGATAGACCGACATGCCAAGACTATATGCTTCAGTCAAGAAGCATACGTTGTGGAAATATTAAAGGGTTTTCCCATCTTCCCTTTTCCGGGTATCATAAGACCAGCGGGAAATGGGCTTTCCACGACCACAATATCAAACTGGATGAGGGAATTCCAGTTTATTCGAGTGGTCCATCCCAGTTGTAGGTACCGGTTACGCGCGAGGCCCTTAAGTGGATCAAATAGTACGAGTTATCGTTCAAAATCAGGGCATTATCGCGCATAAATACAGGCGTCAATAGAGAAAACTAACTTTTCGTCCAGTTTCATTTCCAAAAATTCCTTGCGTTTTGCGGATCGCTAAAGACCGGATCCGTGCGGTCGTTGACATCAGTGTGGAGAGGACCGGAGACGTACCCACCGGTGGATATCGCTGCTGGTCATCTCCAAATCGTCTGGGTTATCTCAATTGACCGGGCCGTCTGGGGATTCGGCCAAAAAAAAAATTCCATGTCAATATCTTAGATTATTATATGGAGACTTGAGCTTTACTTGGTATATTTAAACTGAAAGTTTAGGTCCTTACTTCGCTACCCTGTACTACCGCTAAGCCTATCGTTCTAGAAGCGTTATATTGACGTCATCTAATGACGTCAGTCTGTGCCACCATCGTCTATCTAACGATGACGACGAAGAAGTAATTTTTCACGATGTGTAGTTCCTCTCCTGTGTCCGACTCTAGGATAACTGATGATGCCCTGGGAATTGTCGTCCCGCAAACTCAACTTTTCACGATGTGTAGTTCCTCTCCTGTGTCCGACTCTAGGATAACTGGCGATGCCCTCGGAATTGTCCTCCCGCAAACTCAACTTTTCACGATGTGTAGTTCCTCTCCTGTGTCCGACTCTAGGATAACTGATGATGTCCTCGGAATTGTCGTCCCGCAAACCCAGAGGCATTCGGCTTGTTGGAGAGAGTAGGTCGACGTTGAACGATGAGTGAAGTCTCTTCATATTTTGCGGTGGCGTCAGTTTAGCTACATTCGGGTTGATCTTTTTGATTATCTCATACGGTTCAACTTTTTTGGCCGCGAGCTTCGCTTTCTTCAACTCAGTGTGAGAATTAACAGTCTTGAGTGGAAGGTTCTTGATTCCGGCAGAACAAAGTTACTGACGTTAAGGGTGAGGCTTGTTCTTTTAGAATCGTAACACTTCTTTTGCCTTTCCTGGGCTTGTTCTAGGTTTTCTCGTGCCTTACGCACAAGATCTTGTCGGTCTTTGGCGAACTTTGAGGCGAGATCTGAGATGGGTTGTGGGTTCAGACTCTGTATTCGTGAGAAATCAGATTGGATACTTTTCTTCCGGTATCGATCTCAAATGGGGTGAGCTTAGTAGACGCGCTCGCCAAGGTGGTGTGCGCGTATTCTACAGAACCAAGTAGCTTGGCCAAATTTTTCTCCACTGTACGATACCAGACAGCGTAAAGCGTCTTCTACAACCAAGTATTGGCGTTCTGTTTGTCCCTCTGTTTGCGCCTTATGAGCGGTCGTCATGCTAAGTTTGCTACCAATTAAATCATTAGATATTTCCAGAAGTTTGCCGTGAACTTCGGATCCCGATCGCTGATAATAACCTTCGGCAGTCCGTTATGACGGACTACGGCGTCGAAAAATAACTTTGCGGTGTATTTCAAATCGGCCGTCGTATGCGTTGGTGCATAAATCGGTATTTTTAACAACTTGTCTACGATGACGCAAATAGCGTCATACCCTTCCGACAGGAGAAGTCCAGTAATTAAGTCCATTGACACTACTTCCCAGCATTCCTCCGGAATGGGAATAGGAATCATTAATCCTTCACTCGCTGGCTGTTTGACTTCCATCGAGCACATGTTTCACAGGTCTCGACGTACTTTGCACTGCATCACGTATCTTCGGTCAGTAGTACCATTTCTTCAACTTCATGTAAGTTCTGCGACCTCCCAAATGTGCTGCTGTAGCTACATTATGAAACTGATATAAAACTTTCGTCTTTATTTCCGGCATTTCTGGAATGCATATTTGCTGCATTGCATCATCTAGCTTCAGGTATAGAAGTCTTTTGTCGAATATGAAGTTGCCATTCGACTGCTTGGTATTCCAAATATATAAAATAACTTGTCTTTGCGATATCCTTGCTGGATTGCTTTTCGCATTTCGTCATTGACATGTGCGCCCACCACGTGAAACTCGGTGTTGTGGATTTACTCTTGAGCGACTCCTACTCTTCTTGTCGCACGGCTCTACCCCCCCCCCCGCAACTCCACGTCGTAGAGTTAGAGATGGGAGACATCCACCGGGATAAACTGAATGAGGGCAAGTGCATATCCAAACGATAGAAGTCGAGGTTGCAGTCATATGTACACTCATGGGCGACATGCGACACATCGGGACCTTGCACAGTGGTTTCGTCGGAATTCTCTCCAGACACTGCTGGACGAGATAATGCGTCAACCACGACATTGGTCCGTCCTTTCACATGATGTAAGACAAACTGAGAACAGAGCGTCAACATACGTGACATCTATGGAGATACCTTTGGATGGTGGAGCATCCACTTGCACGCTGAATTGTCTGTATAAACTGAAAAGTATCTTCCATGGAGATACGGACGCCATTTTTCTAACAAAGTCTTGATGGCTAATGGCTCTTACACGTGGGTTGGCCATTTTAATTCATGGGGGCCCAGATGGTATGAATAGAATTCAATGACGTGGTCGTTGTCGTTGATACGTTTTGAAAGAACACCACCCATGCAAAACTCAGAAGCATCCGTCGTTACGATGAACGGGTGAGTAAAGTCCGGCAATTTTAAAGTCGGTAACGGTTGAAGTGCGAGTTTTAATGCGTTAAACGCCCATTGCTAAGCTGGCCTGCGCGTCAGCCCAAGGAAAACAGATGTTATCGCGACGTTCCAAGCGCTGACGTGTCGCAAGGAGTTAATGATTGTTTCAAGTTTAGCTGGGTATTACCGTCGATTTATCTGCAATTTCTCACGGACATCACGTCCTCTAAGAGATTTAACCAAGCAGGATTCGCAATGGAACACGATCATCGGAAACTATATGCCCCAAAAATGCGATTTACTTACGACCAAATGCACATTTAGAGAGTCAAGCGTAAACCTTCTTGCGCAACACTTCGCATACCTCGCAAACGTGGTCTTCCATTGTACTGGAGAAGATAAAAGTGTCGTCGAGATACACGACAACAAATGTTCCTTGTTTATCGAACAATGTTCGCATAAGCTGTGACCAGACTTCAGGAAACACATTCGTTTCTTTTTGGGGTTTGAAGGCCGTATACGGTCGACTTGACGCTAACACTACCGTTTTAAGGTATCTTTGTGCAAGATCGAGAAGCGAAAAATACTTGCACCCAACATTTGCGGTTGAATAGCTCTTCGATAAATGGCAAAAGAATTTTTGCGACGACTGACATGCTATTGACATAGCGGTAGTCAATCATCAATCGAATGGGTTTCTTCGAATTTCCGCTTCCGAGCCATTCGACGCGTTTCGGAAACTTCCTGGTTGCCGGACCTTTCTTTGGAATCCCCAAAATATGAGAGACCCATGGAGATTTGGATACTTCTATCCATCCTTTTCGTATACTTTCTTCTACAAATTGCTGCAGGGCGTCCTGTCCAACCTTCGAAAGACGGAAGAGAGTGTGGTGGAGTGATCCAGAAATAATCAGGAATAAGTGGTCCACATATGGCTGCTGATTGGTGGTTGTTGGAATACCTATCAAGACAGAACCGTTGATGGGTGGGATAGTTGGTTCAACTTAGGATGGCATATGTGATAACGGACTATCGTAAAATGTGGCGAAAAACATGGTGCTGCCGTTGTTGCACCCTGTCCCAGAGAATAACGGATCGGCCAAGTATCACGATCAGATGTGAATATCCGGATGCCGGACCGGGATGGTATTAAAGCCGGACCAGTCGAGATACGTGTGATGGAGAAGGTTTATGGATAGTTTGATATAGCGGATGTGACAGAGCGTGATTATGGGAGCCGATCATCGCTGATCCAAGTGGTTCAAGTGACGTGATATTGAAATCTCGGTTAACTGACTGAATGCTTTGGACCAGCCTTAGAATATGAAGATACAGCGCATGACGGAATTCAATGTGTGAAATAGTGAGCTTTATGGGGCATATCGGCTGAAGCAAGTTGCGGGGATCAACAAACCTACTCAGAATCAGCACTAAAGGGTCGGATCAAGTCCGATCTTAAGAGGAATACTGATTCAAGAGAACCTTGCGGGCTTAACGCATAATGGAGATTGAAGACAGAGTTGAGTGAGTCAAGGATGTCGATATCTAGTCGATTCTGAGGTGGTTCGAGGTTCGAGGTGATCTGGGGCTGGTTCGACCTGGTTTTTGAGCCGACCCTGAACCGGTCTGGATCGGCCCCGAATCAGTTTCCGGGTGCTAAGAAAGAAGGAGTTCAGTCAAGATCTGTACAACGTCCACAGAAGCCGACCCTGAGCTGGTTTTGAGCTGATTCTTGAAGATCGGGTTGGTTGAAGATCGGCAAAGAATCGGGTCGGGGTCGGCTGAAGATCGGTCTAAAGTGGTACGGATCAGTTTGAAGAATATTTGAAGATCGGTTTTATGGTGGTATCAAGACGACTTTGTGACAAGATGATTAATATTGAAGTATGGTGTGGGTCACATGGTTTGGCGTATGGTACATTAGGTATTAGATATTGCATATATAATAATAGGATTGAATTTACCCCTTAAGCAAAGAGTCGCTCCGCCGCGTGTTGCAGTCATTGGGAGCACACGGTTAACTCGGCCCCTGTAGCTCAATTATTTCCCGATTCAGACGCGCATTAACGCATTTTGGCTTACCGGAAGTCCCCCGACGGGATTGTTTAAGGGTTTCAACCCTAACCCTTCATGCCCGGAACACGTTTTATTGATTGAAAAGGTTTTGTGGAGATAACGTTTTGAATTTACTGTGGAAGATCGTGGTTATATCATGGTTTTCGTGGCTTCTTGGTTATTTCCCGTATATTGGTTGGTCCGGTCGGTTGAAGTATCCCGACCCGGCCTTTGCGATACTTGTACATAGCATCACCCCTGATTTGTCCTCCAGTGAAGATTTCCACCCGAGAGCATCCCCCCGTCTTGAAAAGGTCACATCCTCCGACCTGATTCGTAACGTTTTTCCTCATCTAGAGTCCACCTGAGTGAGTATAACCACCGAACACCAATGGGTACACAAGGTGAGGTGAAATTAAACATGAATCCTACCGTACAGGACGACCGGTCACAAGACCGGGAGGATCGGATCAGCCATCATAGTGATGATTCATCCTGATGCCGATCAGGATCAACGGAGTACCCCCTCCGATAGTTGGTCGTCCGGGCTAGTGGGAATCCGACTTTTTCTTAAACCTTCGGTTATAGATTTGGAAATCGGCTCCACCACAATGATGCGCGTGCTTGGATGACTTAGTGACGCTGGATATCACCGTGAAGATAAGAAATATGTAAGGACCAAGGAGGAGAAAACTTTTTCGGGCGCATTGGAAGAAGGCGTATCGCCTCCGATGCTGTCCAAATTTAGAGGAAGAGATGGTCGACCTGGTCCGGTGGAGTTCCAGGTCGAATTTAATGATGAAACAACTCCCCACAAGGCTCCGACCAGGGCCGATCCGGGTTATAGTAAAATTAACTATAATCCGGGAAAGGATCGTGGTGCCGACCTAGATCCTATGCATAAAAAGAAAACTGAAAAAGATAAAAAGATATGGGGGTGGATCGATATGATCCACCTAAAAAATATGAGAAACCTAAGCCAAAGATGTTCGAAGAAGATGAAGAGAAGACCGACCCAGCCGATAAAACCACGGTTCAAGATGCTGAACGCTTACTTTACCTTCGCGAGTTTCACAAATTCCTACCTAACAACCGGGTGATGAAAATCATCAAACCTAAAATCATTGGGAAGCTAGAAGGTCAAGCGACTAGGCCAGTTATCACTGGTAGCCAGCTCGACCTGATCAGAAATCTCCTGGTCCAGATCGATGAAGTTGGTTTCACTACTGGTGCGTTCGACACGAATATGCTGTTCCATCTAGACCAAGGAACGATCAGAGAAGCTATGATAACGCTATACGATCACCTTGCTTCGTTGTTCGGGGCGAATCCCATGGCCCAGTCACCGCCGGTTGATCTTTCACACCGAACACAGTTGGTTGAATACCATTCCGGTCCGGAGCGGATTCTACCGATTCTTTGGTCGGAGTGACTCGAATGACATTGGGCCCGAAGGGAATCAGGCAGACCGACTCCAAGACCGAGTCGCAGAACAGGAAAAGGAACCATAAACCGGGTCGAGTCGGGTCAGAAGACAGTTTCAAAGATGCTCAAGAAACTGCACAAAACAACCCGACCTCCAATAATAATTTCACCGGCGTACCGGAAGTTTCTGAACAAATGAGAACCCTGTTTACGTCTATGATGAACCGGTTCGCGAGAGAACAGCAGGGATTACCTCAGTACGTACATGGACAGGGGAAACAATGGCAACCAAGGCCGAACATGAATCACCAACGGCTAAACCGTTTCAAAAGCCCGTGGATGTGGAAATGGAATCCGTCCGATCATCCGGGATTGTCCGATCAATACTCCAAACCAGTCATCAAGACTGATTCAATAAATCACCCACACACAGTGACGAGGTTATGGAATCAAACGGGGGAATCAATAAACACTTCACTCCGGACGATTTGGATATGGAGATGCCTCGTAAGGCAAATATGGCCTCGGCACAGGCACTGAGTCCGGGTGTCGGCAATCTCTGAGTTGAAAGATTTTACCGACAAGGACGTGGATGACGATCAGGCGAGAGTCTGGCTCAGCCGGACGAAATCAGCTAATTTGAGGGACAAGACACCAGAAGGTGAAAGATGTCTGATTTTTGCTGATCTGATGAAAGGTCCGACCACGAACTGGCTAAAGAAGTTAGGTCGAGAAGTACGTTTAAAGTCGCCGCAACTGTGTGAGGAATTTCAGGAGCAATATTGCAACTCAGGGGTATCTATCGCAAGACAATTATACCATATGAAGAAAAGATCCGATGAAACACCGATCGAATATTTACACCGATTGAATGTTGCACGGCTGCGAGCCAAAATACTGATCAAAGATCCACGACATGCGAATATGGATCGCAAACAAATTAAACACTTTATCGGCATTTTGGACAACCGTGATCTGGCTGATCAACTAGCCTTACTTCGTATAAGTAACGCTGAAGAAGTGGAACTTAAGAACGTTACAGCGAGCTAAAACCGAGAGCCCAAGATCGAGATAGGATCGAACCGATACCGATCGAAACCACATCCGGACCAGGTCAAGACACCAGCGGCCCGATCAGCATGAACGATCCGGATGATTGAGAAAGAATCGGATAGTTCCAGTTCTGGAGAAGAAAGTAGCCGGTCGAGCCTAGGCTCAGATGAAGAGCAATACCGCCATATTTTTCTCGGCAGTACCGGTAATCCGTCCGAGATCATCGACTAACGGTGCTGATGGACGGAAATCCGGCGGAAACCAGCCTGATTAGGACCAACCTCGCAAGAAATGTGTGAATTGTGGGTCGACTAATCATGGCGATCGTGATTGTAGGAAAAGAATTACGTGCGGGAAATGTGATCTTAAGGGTCATCCCTCTGATCACTGTTTTTTCGTGTGCAAGACCTGTGGGAAGATTCACGACGCCGGTGCCTGCCCGAACGAAGCGCTTTTCAATCAGAGGCACAAGTGGTACGTACCGACCAAACATGCCGGCATGCTTCTACCGGATGTCAAAGAATGTTAAGCTAGATCGCTCGCCAGGTTGGAATCTGGTTCGAGCCGAGCGGTCTACGCTCAGCATTTATGCATACGTCGGTAACAGAAATAAGTTTGATAAAAAAGGGGATAACCGACAATACATGTTCTATTTCAAATAGCGCTCAGCATTTATGCATACGTCTGTAACAGAAATAAGTTTGATAAAAAAGGGGATAACCGACAATACATGTTCTATTTCAAAAAAAAAATTGTGCCGATCGGTGTCCGATTCACAGTCTCAGAGTGGACGAATATTCTCGACCATGGAGTTGGACCTACTGCCTGGTAAATTTTGAGGATACTGGAAGTACCACTCTCTCGACAAGTGGTTTAAGCAAGCAAAAGCTAATGAAAAATTAATAATGAAAAAGCCACTATTCTATTAGACTCCAAGGCAGAAGTTTCGATTATTGAATCCGCCCTTGCTCGTAAGGTGGAGATGTCGTATAGACAGTAACCAGAGGCAAGAATGTGTTGGGATCGGTGAAAGTTCGTACATGACCGAAGGACGGTCACGCGCTAAAATCATTTTGACCGGTTCCCTGGTCTACTATTTCAATGCTTGGATCGGTCGGTTAGCCGGTCAGGACGCGACACTGGGAATGGATTTCATGGTTCCGGCCGGTATACGGCTTGATCTTTCCCATGGAACCATGGCCCTTCCGGGCGAAGTGCAGATACAGTTATCCGGCCGACGTCCATTATATGGTGCCCGCATGCAGATGGTCAAAATGGGTCAGTATGAAAATATTACTGTAGCCCGATCGGCTGATGTGATGATCCGGTCGACTGGTCGGCAGCAGAAATTGTGGTTAACTCATGGTGAACGATGGGTACCGACTTTTTCTCAAAGGGATTGGTACATTTAGCTATGTCAGGATTACCAACATATCGGATCAGTCATTAATTGTTCATGAAGACATGATCCTAGGGATGTGCTTGCCTGAAGGAAAAGTACCTCGACCGATGGGGTATGCCTCAGTGGGATCACGAAGATACATTGAATGGCAGAATCTGGCTACCAAGTCACCACGGACCTGATCAGTAATGAAGATTTTATAGACGAAGATACCTCACCTTTAGTAAAAAAAAACGGAGTATCCCACCCCGACCAATCTACTGATCAGGGAATCATCGGTGGGGACGACAGGTGAAAGTTGTGTCAAAAAGGATTTTAAACGTTACTAGAACCGGATAACCAATAACCACGGCCCCGAGGGATGAAAAAATAATCATGATTCAAGTAAAGACGACTCTGACACTAACGAGATTAGTGAGAACCGCTATTTGGCGGATAAAGTAGAACTTAAACCTGTCGTAGTGGCTGGAGGTGACGTGGAACCCGAAGCAGATTGCCAATCGGATTGTTAACTGGGAGCGATCCAGGCTGATACCAAACCAGAGGGAATAGATCCGGTGGATGAACAAGTATGTATACATGAAGGTGGTGATATGGCGGTTTTGCCAGAAGTATCACCCAACATACCTGAGGTCACCCTGGAGGATCTACAAGTCGGTGATCCCGAAGTAAACACTCCCGAACAGATCGATCAACTAAAAAAGATCATCTGGAAAAGGCGGCATTTTTTGATCGGGAAGGGTAATGCCTTACCTCTAGCTGCCTATAGAGCTGTCTGTGATATTGGTGTGGGGAAGGCGAGACCGATCTCTCAACGTTGTCGCAAGGTCGCACCACAATATCGGGAAAAACTATCCGACCTGATCAAGGGTCTCTTAGGTACGAAAATCGTCCGACCTTCAACATCACAGAGGGCATCACCAATCGTGATTGTGATCAAAAAGAACGGAGTTGATATTCGACTCTGTATCGACTATAGGATTGCAAATCCGCTCATAAAGTTGATAGTTTATCCAATGCCCTTCATAAATGATTTACAAGAAGATTTAGATAAAGTTTTATGGTTTTGTTCACTAGACATGGCTAGCGGTTTTGGGTGGTTTCAATGACCGATCGTGCTCGGGAGATATCAGCTTTTATTACACCTTTCGGCATCTTCGAATGCCGTTCGGATTGAAGAACGCTCCGCGGATCTATCAGAGGCTGATTGACAATGCTCTCTACTTCCAGATCAGTGCCGACCAAACGATTACCGAGCCTCACGATGTGTTCACGTAAGGTGAACCGGGCCAAAACCAAAAGCCATCGGTTTTGGGGAGGCGTTCATATATAGACGATATCATGGTTACGGCAATGTCATGGGATATTTTATGCGACAAGGTCGAACGACTCCTTGACTTCTGCGAACGCTTGATTTATCGATCAGTGTGGTCAAGAGCTTCTGGGGTCAGCCCAAGGTCCCTTATCTCGGTCATAATGAGTCGATTCAGGGTTTGGAGGTGAATCCGAAGGATTTGGGTGCTCTTAGTAACCTTCCTTTCCCCCGATCACTAAAAGCCATGCGGTATTTTCATTGAACTATTATAGCCGGTTTATCGAGGATTTTTCGCTATACGCTGCTATATTATACGAATTGAAAGAATGGATTATCGCCGGCTACGAGAATGTGATTGACTGGAAAAATCACCGAATGAAGCCAGCCATGAAGTGAAATGAATGAATCGAAATGTAACACCGATATTCTCTAATCGACCGAACCGTGTCTGGATCGGAAGGTCATATAGAACGAGCTATGGTAGCATTCAGTATGTGGAAGGCGAAGATGATTTCGACCCCGAAACTGAAACATTTTGATCCAGAGATGATTCCTGTGGTGATTTTATATGCAAGTAAGTAGCAATATCGGCCGCACTGGTCCAAGATCACGATGGAGTGTATTGCCCAGTGACGTTTACAAGCCGGACGTTGAAACTGAAAGAGGTTAAGTACGGCATGGTGGATAAAGAAGTGCTGGCATTGCTACGCATACTGGATGTCTGTTATTCTATGCTGGTGACCAGACAGATTAAGGTACTTTCTAGACGGTCCACCCTGGCCTGGTTATTGTCTTCGACCGGAAATGATGGAAGCCTGGGGCGATGGTCAGCGTTATTATCGCGGTGGGCGTTGGAATTCATCGTACCAAGGGTGAAGAAGAAATTCTCGGTACCTTAGCAGCCAGTATCACCCCCCCCCCGGTCAAAGTCGACAAAGCCCTGATTGAGGTTGCTCCTCGGAAACAACTGCGAGAATCGATCATTATACCTCCACCGGCCGTGGGCTCGGATGAGGACCTGATCGTCATAGTTTCGAGGGATCAGCGAGCGTGAAGAAAGGTGTCGGAGCGTCTAGTGCTGTGTTGTGGAAATTACTGGAGTGGACCATCATATCCGCTGGTTCAGACTATACGCCGGGTATTACAGTCAACGAAGCTGAGTGCCGTGGTTTGTTGCTATGTTTGGATCTCCTTTAAGGACAAAAGAAAGGAAGGATTATCATATGTGGAGATTCAAATTTGGTGATTCGGCAAATCACCGGGAAGATCGACAGTAAGGCACCGCGCCTGAAGTTGCTGAATGATCGCGTTTTGTAAATCCTTCGAGGATGGCCGAATCATGACCTCCTGCACGTGAGACGTGACTGGAATAGGAGTACTGATAATCTAGCCACAATAGTAGAACGGTTGACGGAAGAAATAGTTCAGAAGCTGTGGATCGAAAGGATCCTTATAGCTCAAGATGAAGAAAAATGGATTGGGGATCTAAAAACCTTTTGAGTGGTGATCTGGAGAAACTGAGCCAAAACGAAGTTGAAGAATTGTGTTAAGATCGCTTCCAATTACGAGATGGATGAAACAACTTGCTTTTCTATTATTCTCATGGTGATCATGTTGACGCGGATCTCGATCGATCAGCGAAATTGGTGATTCCGGAAACTTTGCAAGCCGATATTTTACATCACTATCATGTCAGTTTGGAGAGTGGACCTCAAGGTGCTGGCCGGACGTACCACAGAATCCGTAAACATTTCCTTTAGAGAGGTCTGTATCGGAGTGTCCAAAAGTTTGTTGGTACGTGTATGGATTGTGAAACCGGAAAGGGATGCCGATTATTCGAGATAGATCGCCCGGAAATATCCAGGCGACTTAACCCTTTCAAGTAATAGCAATGTATCACATCCCTTCCCTGTCGAGATTATTCAAGGGAAATACAGAACTGCTGATCTGGACCGATTTATTTACCGGACTGGTGAATGTTAAAGCTGGATCTACTCGGACAGCCCAGCAGGTCGCCCGCAGTTATGAGGAATCTGTTTTTAGGTGATTTGGTGTCACCGAAGTAATCAGGCATGGTCGTGAACCGGGTTTTATGGCTGAAGTTTTCCGACCGTTTAATCAGGTGCTTGGTCAGAAACAAAGTGCGAACATGGGCTACCGGCCGCAAGCGAACGGTAAAGCCGAACGGATGGTACAGACACTGACCAGAGCTATAAAAATGTATGTTGCTGATTCCGCCCAACAAGATTGGGACGAATATGCGGAAATACTGGTATTTGCGTTAAATTCTCCCTTCGATCGGGTCATGGGAGACACCCCCTTTTATTTGGCTTATGGTTGGGACCCACGATCGACTATAGAATCGGCTATCTCCGTCGGATGTACCAAAAGTCGGGACCGCGAGGCCTGTCGGTGGCGTATGGGACTGCAGTGCCACTATCAACACGCGCGAGAACAGGTCAATGAGCGACTCCGGAGAGCGATCCAAGAAAGAGCCGACCGGAATAACGATCAGGCCGATCCCCATAATATTGAACCGGGATCAAGGGTCTGACTCTACCTGGATCGGGTAAAAAGAGGATATACCATGAAACTAGCGCACATGTGACACAGACCGTTCCATGTTTCTGAGCTGATCGGCGATCATGCCGCCCGATTGATCACCGCAGGCACCGATTATGGAGTTTTCCAGATCGTTCATTTATCGAAACTGAGGCTGGTCAGGGAGTTTCTGATCGTCCGAATATCAGGGTTTCAATTGAAGATCAGCCAAAGGTTGATTTCCACGAGGCTCTTTTACCTGAACATAGTTGGGAGAGGGTGTTGGATCAAGATGAATTCGAAGTTGAGAAGGTTCTAGATACCGATCGAGCAAAGGACCGGATTTGGTCGAACCCATCGTGATTTCCTGGTCCAGTGGAAAGGTCATGAATCCAACTTGGGTGGATGAACGAGATCTCAACTTTGGAGCTTTTGGGCGAGAATTTGAACGTGATCGGGTGAGACGGAACCGATTCGGAGTTATGCAAACTCATGAAGAAGGCGACCAGGAATCCCAATAGTCTGGATCGGCGTATTTCTATGGATCAGCTAACGAACCCGATCCGACTAAGTCGAAATCAGTTGAAATTAGCTGGTTCGGAGTCGATGAACATATATATATATATTTCATGATAATAACATTTACATGCATGTAGAATAAACAAATGGGCGAAATGAAGACAAGATCTCGAACCTGGAGATATGGTCACGAATATGGAATACAAGAAAGACAAGGAAAGCGATATTAATGGATTAAAAGAGAAACAAAATCAGACTGGTTGTCGCTATAATTATGAGCTATACTTCGCACGTAGACGAGAAATCCGAAGCTCCGGATGATCCATAGGCTTCGGTCGCGTTTGGACCGATTCTGCAAGGAACATGGACAAGCGATATGGGAATCTACTTATCCGTTTCCGATCTCCAGAAGTTTGCGCAAGGATGATTGGCTGGAACATTATGTCCATTCTCGCAAACGTCGCTGTAGCAAAGCTGGGGTCGCTTGGGCTGCAATTTGTGATTTCGTGGTGGATGGCTTACAGATCAACGAATGTGATAGGAAGGTTTTCTTGCTTCCTTCTGCCTGTTTCCCGGGTACACACAAGAGGGGTTTCTTCGGATGCCGGAGATTGGTGGTACCCCGGGTATAGACATCCGACCCAGATCGGCTCATTGCAGGACGCCTTGACCTTCGTTGATCTCCAAGATCCCTTGCGAAACCAGTATCGATAACATGAGCACCCGAAGCAACTCGAGCAATGTCCACAGCAATCGTCAACACCCATACTCGCGCGGCACCAACTGCAACAGTAACGGGGCAGGCGTAACTTTAGTCAGCGTGAATACGGTCAAGGCAACCGCAGTTCCGGCCGTGGAAACAGCCAAGGTAATTGCGGCTATAACATACGGCGCACCTTCAATGGTAGAAATGATGCCTACATCAATGGTAACGGTGGCTACAATGGTGGTAACAGCAATTTCATCCACAAAACCGCTACGGTTATTCGCACAACTCCTATACACTTCACATAACAATACAGAACAAGTGTCACAAAATATTACCGACTAGACTGTCTATACGCATACCGATAGCGTGTTGTGTCTAAGAATGAATTATGGCCCTATATCTTTTTAATTGACCAACCAGTGATTGTTGGAACAGCCAACGGGTATCTAATTTTTTTGCGAAATGACAATATCGTCAAGCCTACGAAGGAGCAGTCGTGGCATTATTCTGCAGATCGGAGCTATTACTATCGGGAGGTCAATGGAATGACAAACTGAGCACGTTCGACATTGAAAATGTGATGGAATCCTCCTCCACTTTTTAACGTAAAGCAATATATTTTTGCTGCTATTATCCCGATAAGCATACGATACGTGTGGGTAAATTAAAATTGAAATTTAATGATCTGCAGACTGAGTCTAACTGGCTGATTAGAGCGGTGTTTTTGCAAAAGTCTTTAGCCGGCGCGTGTGCCTCCTGAAACGACTAGGTGCGATAACGGCACTTGCTCGTCTCGTACAATCCTTCGTACTTAAATGTAAATGCCGGATACAACAGCAGTTATTACTGCAGAACAGTGTAGTTTGCCATCACCACGACGACTTCCGGCGTGGTTGTATTTTGGTTTTCCCTCTCGTCGATGGCATAGTGATTTCCTTCCATTTGTGCCAGAAAAGACACAAACTCAATTTCTTTGCCGCTCGGCAATGGTATTGTCTTGATTGAAGACGTCAAATGCCTATAAAACTAACTTCTGCACGAACACTAGTGAAATACGCTATGCGCACTACCGACGAGATTTTCAGAGAACAGGACGTACCAGCAAATGCCAGCGCACAAGAACTTTCGGATGTACACGACCGCTTGACTCAGCATCATCCGATGATAGTAGCATAATTTACTAGTGAAAGCTACCAAGACAGTAATGACTTTTGCCACCAATACACGAACACATTTGGAGAACTTCAGTATCGCTGAAAGCAGCGTAGAATTTGTTAAGTATTCCTGGAAACAGACAGTGAAGTTTCGTGTTTGAGGGGAAACCTTGGGATTGCGGATGAGAAAAGATTTTATACGTCCGGATGTAAACTTTGTCAATGATACGACGCATTCTGTCCTATATGGAGCACAGGAACCAAACGGATTATTTGAGATCAACGCGGAGGAAGAATGTGGTCGCTTCAGTTGTATCGTGGGCCCTGTAGGAGCCACCATGAATACGGCTCCATCGGACATTTTAGCATGATGCATAGCCGGTCTGATATGGATTTGAAGAAGATTGTGATTGACCCGCAAGTCCGGAGACTTAGTACCAGCGACACCCATCGTGAATCGTAATCTTTATGGCCATTTCGAAAAAATGGACACGTTGCGTCGGGCATTGCCTATTCATCTAAACAAATAGGCAATGCCCGTACGCAACGTGCCCATTTTTCATTACAAAATTCTTCGCTGTAATGGGTATATGTATAGACGCTCTAGTCGGTAACATTTTGTGACACTAGTTCTATATTGTGACGTTAAGTGTGTAGGGGTTGTGCAGTGCGGATACCGTAATAGACATGTCACAAATGCCAAACTTGTTACAAGTAACATCCCTTTATTTGGATGATTTTTGAGTTCACTCAATAAAGTACGGGTTATCATTTAGAGAGGAGAACAATTATAACCGTGTATATAAAAGACAAGCCAACAGGGCCCCAAATTAAGGGTAAACCACGCATCGCTAAACGATATACATACCAAAGTTACACAATTGAATTTAAGGCCGCCGTTGTTGCGCATTCAACTCGCACTTCTGTGCGAGCCACTCTAGAAAAGTTCTTCCGGAGGCTGGTAGATTCTGCACATGAAAATGCTCGCCTTTACATCTACCGTTGGATGCGAGAAGCTGCTCAAGTTCACGCTGGAACGAGGGTTAGCCTGCGACCTTCAAGCAAGCGAACTCGACCGGAAGGCATCGATACCGTTCTCGGCTCGTCTGACGAAATACAGTTAATTAACTGGAGTAAGGAACTCCGGCGTGATGGCGTACCAATCTCGAGATCATTACTGCGAGAGCGTGCCCTCGAGATCGCCTCGGACATGGGGATACCCCGCACGCTTTTCAAGGCGAGAAGAAGCTGGAGCGTTAGATTTCTTGCTCGCCATCGCCTTTCGTTCGGCGTAAAAACACATCAAAGCCAAGAGACGGTCGATGCCGCACTAGAAAAGGCAGCGATTTTCGCCAAGGATGTGTGCGAGCAAGTTAAAACGCATGGCATCACAAATGTAATCAAAATCAACTATTTCACCTGTCGGAGCTAAAACAATGTGGTTGCGCTGCGGCAAGAGCAAAAACCAACGTGCGACGGCAATGATGACTGGAGATATTTTTGGCAAGAAGTATCCACTATTTATCGTCTTTAAATCGAAGCCTGCAAAAACCAAGACCGCCCAAAACGAGAACAACGAAGTCAGAATGGTTTCGGTCGTCGTGTGTGGAGGGAAGTGGAAGCTCTCTAAACGGAGCACGGCCTGCAGATCTACGGTAGTCGCGCGGCCTGGTGAAATGACCGCCTAACGGTCAAGTACCTTAAGTTTCATTTTGGTGACCGCCAGGCCACCAGCCCTCCTATCATGCTCCTACTGGACCATTTTAGTTGTCACTGGACACGCGACGTGGTCGACTATGCGGCTACTCTAGTGTAACCCTGAAGAAGATCCCTGCGGGGTTAACTCGTCGTTCACGGCCTGCTGATGTCGCGTGATAAAACCCGTGAAGCATTATCTACGCGACCGTTGGGTTGCCTGCTTACGAAAACAGATTGCACGTCATAAACGGGCTGTGTTGGAGCAGGCAGAAGCATTATCCGTGCTTCCAGGTCTGGCTGTTGCATCAAATCCGAGTCCACGGTTCGTCATCACGCCTCCGCGTCGTCCGGAGATTGTGGAATGGATCAACGCGGCATGGGGGTCTGTGCAGGTAAGCACCATTCAAAATGGTTTTAGGGCATGTGGAATCTCTATGGTAGGTACCGGCATGACGAGCATCATAAACGCATCAACTACCAGCGTATGTGGATGCTACAGATGTTATCCAGCAACATAGCGCAACACGGGAAGCTAGTTGGCCATCCCCTCCGAGGTGAAAACGACGTTATTGATTTTGGTGATTTGGCTGCGAATGATGGTGATAGCTCTACGGATGAAAATGATATAGAGTTCTTTTGAGTGGGTTTTGTTTCTGTTATTGTAAATAATCATACAACATGCAAGTCGATTCACCGTCTCTATCCATATCAATAAGAAATTGCCCACCTAAGATTTGTACTTAAGTATGTTTTGCACGAGTTAATACACACGATATATCAACTGTTGATAGCGTTTGTTCCTTCGAAACAAAAAAAATGCTCGAGAAGGATGTCTTGAACCAGGTAACTGCTGATTGGACGTCTGTTTCAGCTGCTTCAACTTTTGTATGTATTACCAACGCGCATCATCGAAAGTGCCACATAAAAATGATCATTCTGCCGCTATATTTGCTGCCGTTGGACAGGACGTAACTGAGCATGCTGTCATGATGCGGATAAACGGCATGAGAGAGATGAGCGGAGATCTAGCGGTGATGGCGCTGCTTTCCATGGTTTTCTCTCGACAGTAATATCACACACACAATATTGGGTATTTAGTCGGATGGCAGCACATTAAGAATGAACACATCCGATCGGAAAGTATACTTGAGCCAATTAATTGAGTATATAGATGCATATTTCGAGCTCGTTTGATTTGTCGCCAAACTCGGCGCTCAAGACAAATTTTACCACTGTGCTGACACGAGCCATACTTCCACGTTAACACCTTCATGAAATTTATTCTCGTGTTGGAAAACAGCACTACTCACCCATCGCGTTTCCATGAATGCGTCACTATTTCAAACCCCCAGTTCCACTAATATCATGAAAGCATGAGCATCAAATAATTCGAGAAAAAAATCGTTCTGCGCCATTGCGGTTCTAGATGATGAATATCATTTTTCGTGCGAATCTTCGTGAATCGGAACAAAAAAACGCACACCATAAGCCAGCACAACATTTCGCCCAAACATGATGACAAAAATAGAGCTCCAAGAAAGGATTTAAACAGCAAAGTTAGCAGGCGAGCCAGAATAAGGTTAGACGTTAGCTCCCCACTTCGCTGCGTCCATGCTATAGGCGGTCAATGCACGCTGCTGGCAAAAAATCTCAATCTTGTTGATCCCTTCATTGCCACCGTAGTAGCGCGCATTCGGTAGGCCTGCTGCGTATTTGTTCGTGAGACAAGAACCCAAGCAGTTCATCACAGCACGTGACGTAAGGTTCTCGGAAGCAATCTGCTCCAAGCATTTCCATTGACGGTTCAAGATTTCAGGGTCCTGCTCCTCGAGCGTGGCATTACCGGCAAGAACCATAATGAATTAAGCTTGGTGGAAACGAGGACAAATGCGGAATATTATTTTGGGGGGCATTAACGTAGGTGCACCCCCGCGACAACCCTCTTCCCAGACATGCGTGTCCGGGCGCTCAATTCTCGACAGTGGTCAAGGTCAGAGCCCTACCAATTACCTAGTACTATCCGCATGTGGTATGTCTGATCTGGCCATACGTATAGTTGTCATATTGTCTGAATACTACTGTACTCAGTATTTGTGTTGAGAAGTTATGAAAGTAAACTTGTCTTAAGTAACAATCTCTTATTGAGGTGGTTTCTGCTGCATATTTGTGTTATCTGTAACATGTCTATTACGGTATCACCCCCCCCCAAGATGCATGTCAAAGGCGACTGCCAATCATACGCGGGTCGACTATAAAGAGCTAAAACTTTACACACCAGTTTTTTTGCAAATCGTAAAATAACTTACTTTAAGAATAGTCGTAGTGATCCGAAATTGGGTTCGAGTCACCCTAAGCCAGACGATTGTGTTTCACATATCGAGACACGTGGAGGTAACCTAAGTTAGCCTATGGTCAGACAGTGCTTCTACGTGTGGATTAACTTGGTTAAAACTTTGAACCCCACGTCACGCATAAAAAGTTTAGTATTTTCCACATAATTTTGGATACGATTTTAGTATTTAACACAAAAATTTGGGTAGTCCACTGTGACTTTTTACGAGTGCCTGTCATAGACGACCCCAGGAATTTTGACAGGGATTTGTAGATCTGTGGAAACATAGGTGCCGCCATGACATGCATTCTACGGTATTAGTAGACTACATAAATTAGTTATGGTCATTAGCGTAAGCCGGAACACGTTATAGATAGTCAATTGCCTGACTAAAGACAGTTTCATTAAATTCTTCGCGCTCGTCGTACGAGAAAGGATGCAAAAGGGATCGGCCTAATTGCTAATCCATATACCGTACGGGAAGAAGTTACGAAGACGTCCAGGAAAGCGGAAGATGTATTGTGCCATGCAGAGGTTTTGTCGCTTCGATCTGGACCACAGCTAAAGGCTACAGATCGAAGATCTACATTTGGATCGGTCTATACTTCTGAGCGTCAAGATTAATCAGAGATTAGATTGGACTATGTGGGCAACTATGTCACTACCTAAAAAAAAGAATCTGTTTACTTCGGAGAAATAATTTGGAGTCAGCCTTTTTATAGAGCATAGAATTTCCCAGCGTAACAAATATTGTATCTTGATGAAACTGTACACATCACTAGCTTTACAGCTACTCTTGATTCAGACAAAGTCATATACCTCCTGCTTTCGACAAACAAAATCAAGTCTATCGAGCTCACTTGCTTGTAGAGCCGTTTGTGATTTAAGTTTTGTAGCAGCTATGATAAGTTGTCTCTCGGTGCTTACAATTATGTGCTTATGGTGGTGCGTACTCAGCAACGCACACGTCAATGCGCAAGTAAATGTCCCACACATCATTTCACCACCAATGACTACTGACGAGAGCAGTTGCCTTGAGCATGATTCAAAACCAGTGACTGGTAATTTCTGGCAATGTGAGTTGTTCTCTTCACGTTTGTATGACTCGCTGTAAATGTTTGTAGGTTCCAGACAACTGCAATGCACGAATGTCCGGATTGGCAACATCCCGCACTTGCGAGTAAGTGAACAAAAGCAGTATGGACAGCTTGTGTAGTGTTCACAAATCGCCTTGCCATTGGCGAAAACGTAAAACAAATTCCACTCGTGAATTAATTTGGTCGGCACCTTGTAGCTCAGGCATTGTGTAGCTTGTCCAACAGATCAAGTTCCGTCCCTTGATTCATCTCGATGCATGTTTTGTGGTATATCTACCATTGGAAAGTCGGTTCGCGAGTGCAAATGCGCTCGCGAGCCGACTTTTCAATTGGCACCAAACTCATTTCTTTCTTTGAGAATGGAATTGGCTGTGCATTCACAGCCAAATTCCATTCTCAATGAAAGAAATGAGGTCGGTTCCACCACAGAGACCTTCTCATCGACGCTGGCGTATCCTAGTACGGCAGCTTTCTGGAAGCAAAAATGTGTGTTGTTTGTACCGACAATATAATTGCCGACAGCTCAAAACCATTACTTGTAGAGCATGTTCAGATCCAATGATTGTCTCTGGTACATGTACTTGGCCCTACCCCTAATATATTCATTATTTCCAGGGATTTATATACCAATTTAGATTGATACATTTTTGTATATAAAAGTAAAGGGTGTTGTTTTCTTTTTTATCAGTTTTTCGGTAAATCCATTATCTCTGTGTCTCCTTGGAAGGGTTGTGTCCACACAGATTTTTGCCAACGAATGAGTATTCATAAATTCGGTTTAACGAAACCCCTCGGTTTTTACTTTTGAGGTCTAATGATTATATTGCTATGTTTTGAATACATATTTACAATCAATAGAAAGCGAATTGGATTTGTGGTGAAGCGATTCCAGAATAAATCAACTGCAGCACATCTAGCCATGACAATTACCTGATTGGACCAAAATAAAAACTGGGGCAACCACCCTAAGTTGACTTGGAAAGTCAAGAGTATAACCGTGGTCGATATGTGGAAGAAACCTTGAGGGATGTCGGACCTATGCAAGAGGATGCTGAAGGAGTGCAGGGTAGGTTCTGAGGCGGGAAGCTGTGTGGGTCGGCACGGTGTGCGGCAGCGATACCGGGGCAGGTCAGCGGTGCTGCACGGAACCGGCCAGCGTGGACCGAGGCAATTAGTCGCCCAATGAAGGTGATCAACAGTGAGTGCAGACGGCAAGGGTCGTGCGGGAGGGTCAGGTGATGCTGACAGGGCATCACCGCAGTAGCCTAGACAAATCATAAATAGCCAATCAGGTAGCCAAGATGAAGACGTTGAAGATAACAAGCGGGTCACCATATATGGTGTAAGATACACAGGCGGCATATAAATAAAAGGTACAGGTAGGTCACCGTATTTTGTGTAGGGCACATCATAGGTTTGTATTGGTTTGTAGGGATCAAATCAGTATACGTTTCTCTTTCCAAGACACAAGTCGCAATTGGCTCGCAGCAAAGGGTTAACAAGGTCCTCTACTTGAAATTGAATTTGCCCGGGGTAGGTCACAAGAGACTCACCGAAAGTCCCCGGACAGGGAGACATTGGAATTCGTACACTCATTCAAGTCGCCCGTGTTTGGAACACGGTATAATAGTATCGGAAGGGAAGGTGAAATTTTGGCCGACTGTGGAAGAGTGTGGATACTTATTTGGAGTTCACGTTCACACATAAGATTGGAGTAACCCCTTTATTGGCTTTGTTGGTGCTGACCGAATGAGTAATCTCGGTCCAGTAGTTACAGTATACTGAAATAAATTATAATGCCTGTCCGCTCCCCGGTGAAGATTTCCGCCCAGGAGCAACCTTAGTCCCAGCCATCGTCCCGCTGCCCTAACCAGAAACCTTAACCTTTTGTCCAAGAGTCCGCAATCCCTCGTTTCATCGTCGTCCGCTGCGCAATCTGATTCAGCGTGTACTAACCGCTATTGCTGACGGGTACTCAAGGAGAGATTTCAAGAAATGGATCATCCTAGTCGTCATAACCAAGGTGGTGGTAGTGACCGGCCGGTCAGTCCGTTGCTGACCCATCACGACATGGATAAGCTCCGACATGGGTGGAGCCAATTTCCAAATCCAGAACGGAAGTCTTGGGTGGAATCCGGATACCCACTAGCCCGGACGACCAACTATCGGAGGGGGTCTCGTTGATCCTGATCGCCATCAGGATCGGATGAATCATCACTATGATGACTGATCCGATCCTCCCGGTCATCCGGCCGGTCGTCATGTACGATAAAATCCATGCTTAACTTCACCTCACCTTGTGTATCCATTGATCGGGGGTGGTTCCACTCACTCAGGTGGACTCTTTGATGAAAAGGATGATCTGGATCAGGTTGGAGGGGATGGCCTTCTCGAGACGGGGGTATCCTCTGGTGGGAATCTTCACCGGAGAACGAGTCAAGGTCGATACTTAACGTCAATTTTTAAAGGCACTGGTCGGGAAACTTCGTCCGATCAGGCCAAAGAATAAAAACGAGAGATAACGAGAAACCACGAAAAACACGATTAAACCGCGATTAAAACACGATCTTCCACAGTAAACCACAAACGTTATCTCCACGAAACCTTTCCAATTGATATAACGTGTTCTAAACACGTTCGCGTAAGGGGGTGAGGGTTGAAAACCTAAAAAAAACCGTCGGGGGCCTTCCGGTAAGCCAAAATGCGTCAATGCTCGTCTTAACCGGGAATTAAGTTGATCAACAGGGGGCTAGTTAACCTGTGCTCCCAATGACCGCGACACGTGGCGGGGCGACTCTTTGCTTAGGGGGTAAATTCAATCCTGTTATTATATATGCAGTATCCTATACCTAGTGTACGGTACACCAACTCATGTGACCTACCTCATACTTCGATCCTGTTCGTTTCGTCGCACGGTTGCGCCAGTACCACCTTACACATCTTTGCCGCACCTTCAGCCTGATCTGTACCACTTCTGGACTGATTACGGTCAAACTCTATGACAGTCTTCAACCATCCTGATCTAGCCTGAACTAGTTCGAGATTTGCCTCCTAGACACTGTTCGCCCCATACCAAACCCATCTTAACTGAAAACTCCGTCTCTCTTCCCACTTGGAAACTGATTAGGGGCTGGTCGGCTCGGATCATGATCCGCACAGCGATCAGCATAGTGATCGGGGTGGTGATCAGGGCGATCAGTCCCAGATCACCTCGAAACACCCCATGGTCATCACAACATCGACATTGCCAGTTCGCTCGACCTTATCTTTGACCTTCATTGCATGTTGGATCGAAAGGGTCGCACCGACTCAGCACTTCTCTTGAAATTGAACCTTATCAGACCTTCTCACGTTGACTCTGGATGGATCCATCAACTCTCACCGCTTGCCCCAGCTTAGTAAGGCTCGTACGGCTCAGCACTCCATATATCCAGCTTTGTCCTGTACCGATCTTCATATTCTAGGGCGGAGTTTAGTGGCTCGGCTGATCAGGCCGAGATTTCCATATCACATTCGACTTCAACATCTGTACCATCCACGACTCATTCCGATGACCGGATTCTGCTGTTCCTGATGTATTACTCCGTCATTGATGCTGAAAATCAGGTTTGTCTCAGTTGATCTAGTCTTGCACGTTCATGTAAACTCCACCTTGCACCCAGTATCCCGATCGGACTGTGACATTCGCTAGTCCGTTAACATCCGGAACCAGGCGTAATAACGGTATCTTCTTATTCTTTCACACTTACAACGGCCCGTTGTCAACCACCTTTCATCGTGTACGGAATCAGCATGTCTTCAGTCATCTGGGTGTTCGAACCTCACGACATAGATAAGCTCCGACATTCAGTCATCTGGGTGTTCGAACCTCGGGTATTCCGAGATCGAATACACCACAGAATACATCCTTTTGCCAGGATAAAGTAGCAAGTCATTTTGCCAATGATCGGATAAGAGGTCAGTCAAGCAGGCATACAAAGACCATATCCCTAAAGGGCACAGCCTCATCGAAGCGAAGCGAAAGTGGCCGCCGCTGCGCGTAATTCGAAGACAGACACCTACCGGGAGGGCCAATCTATTGTAGAGCCACCGCACCGCAGTGGGGGTCGGCGACGAGGGAGCGCTCTAGCTGAGTGAAACAAACTCGTTCCAACAGTCTACTCTCTGTTCTACACAAGTGGTTGGGATGAGTTTGAGCTCGTTATACAAATAAAGGGAGATGTTTAAAGTTTAACGTCCACTATTTATAAATCAAAATGCAATTCAAAAAGTAGAAAGGAAGCGTACCTAAGCAAAGGCGGGCGTCATGCGCGACTCTCGCACCTATCATCAGACGTCACATATGACCAGGTTTTCATCCCTGAGCCCAAGGTATACACACTAGTAAAGATAGGAAGACGCAGCACAACCCAAGTACCCCCATACCACTTAGCACCCGAAACACAACGAGCGCTAGCGCGTCCTCGACGCGACCGATAACGGCAATTACTCGATCGCCGTCGCGAAGGTGAATGTGTCCACCCATCAAACGGTCCCATCTTGATGGGACCGTTTGATGGTGTTCCGATCGTCACCAATCAACGGGTAGGTGTGGTCCACCTTATTCTTAACTTTTTGTTAGATCGCTTCACCACAAATGGGTTCACTCACGGAGAGATGTACTGGCTCCGAGCGGCGCACCGTGTGGACGACCGCGGCGGCTTTCGTTACAAGAACGTGAAGGTCACACCAGAGATCATGATCTCCCTCGAACAGTATATCGGGGAGGACTGCACGATAAACCTTAAAAAAATGAGTGCAAAGATCAGAGAAGACCACGGGGTGCAGCTGTCTGGATCTACTATAAGCCTCCGCCTGAAGGGCAGAACGTATACGATACAGCCAGTACGCATGGAACGGGGTCAGACGAACGCAATGAAAACTAGATCGAGCACCGTGAGTTCGTACCAAAGCTCAAGAAGCACAGAAACAATGGAAATCTCATTTGCTATGCTGATGAAAGTTACTGCAAGTACATCAGCCGTTCACAAAGGCACACACCAGCAGGAAAGCATCAGGGCCAATCTCTCAATGGAGAACATCCTGATCCAGCTCTCTGTGTGCGACCCCGCTACCACAACTTTGATGCAACCAAGATTGGCACGCTTCGTTCATCCTCGAAGCGCTAACCATTGCTGTCCGGTGGGAGACAGGCGGATAGCATGGTCGAGTTTCTCGACAAGAAAATCGTGATTGTTCGATAGAACCGAGGACCTGATCGTGGACGCGTGTTGGAGGATGAACCCCACCCCTCTCATCGCCTCACACCTGGTCATCCTACTTCTCGCGCCATACAGCATATGTGTTACTCGATCGAGAACTGCGTCAGCGTCTTCAAGACCTACATCAACTCGTTCGTTGCCGAGCATCTCGATGAGCTCCACTTACAGCCCGCCGGTCAGACTAAAGAAGGAGAAAAGTGCGCGCTGCTACGAGCGGCCACGGACCGAGCAATCGACGTCATCACTTCGTATCTCGTCTCAAGCGAGTTGATCCACACTGCCAAGTGGTGAATAACATGGAGGATATCATTCAATGATGGCATTTTGTCCGTCACTTGTACAGCGCCTCAGTGGAGAAGTCTCCAGACTGATAAATGGAGGAGGGTGCGCTTACGATCCCCAACTTGTCTGTCATGTACATGCTGATCAAAGGGAATACTGAAATGTTGGTCTCTTTCGGTATTACGAGTTTAAACAATTGCTGTTTTTTTCTCGCTGCTCCGATCATCTTTCTGCTAATCAAGGATATTTTGGGGGCAAATTCGTGCCTGGTCGGCTCAAGTTGCAACCGATATTACATTATGTTTTGCTACAAATTGATTGGACAAGGGCACTCCTAACGGGTTCACTGGTCATGCCCCCAATAATTCACGGATTTTCATTGGTCCATTCAAAGAAGGGATGTGGGTGTTGTTTTTCTGGCCGTGATCCGTGGGGTCATGACCCACCTCGGGGTCATGACCTCACCGGATTCTACACTGTTAATGAGAACATATAAACACTTTCCGGCTACTTGCCGGTGCTGTTCCCAAGCTATTCTTTCTCGTGAGGTCCAATTACAACTCGCTGCTGCCAAGTTTGCGCATCAGAATTGACATGGCGTAAATAAAAGTAGTGTATACTGAAGGGACCACTACGATTCAAGTTTGCCAACTGCAATCACACGTTAGTTGCATGCACGAAACTTTAATATCAACCAAATGATCTACTGCTTTGCAATCATAGGTTGTACGTGATTATCTCACCACTCTTCATGTTAGGGATGTCTTTCGCTGTGACTTTTCTACACCAATGGTCTTATGAAACCAGGGCTGGCAAGCATAGGTTTGAATACTCTAGGTTTTAATCAGGTTTGAGATAAAACTTAGAATTGAATGCGCTGGCAGAAGTAGATTTTAATCGCTGATTCATCAGATATCAACCTCATAAATTTTCAAGACTCAATTGCAGAGACCTTATCGCCACTTTTTGTTGAGTCCCGAATGTCAAATACAGATAAAAAATACTCTGGATTTTTTTCTTTTTAAGGATGAATCATGCTTGCCTTAACATGTGGGTTGTGGAAACCGCGTAATC
>MIQA02002764.1:25211-69973 GCA_001887855.2 Sclerospora graminicola | reverse complement strand
CCAGTTTCAACCAGCCGGCCCGTGACCAGGAATGCCCTAAAGTCCGATTGGGTGCCCAATTATGCGGTGCCTTAGTATTTCCCTAAAACGACTTTTCTGTTTCAGAAAAGAATGAAGCTTTTGGGTTTTCACAAAAAAAACATGCATATGATTGGTGGAAATTAAAAATATTCGAGTGTAACGTTGTGCTCATATTACTGTTAGAATGCTGAAGTACGTAATTCTCAAATTTGTTCATTTTAACGAAAGAAACCATTTCACCTGCAAATCCGATCACACAAATATGCAGTTATATACTTGATTATTGCGTGTTATGGAATGTAAGTCGATAGCACGCTCCGCGCTCTTTGAATATGGTATGGATTGTGGTTTAATGGAGATATGAAAGGTCAAGTCAAACCGTTCATTCTTTTCTGAAACAGACAAGTACCATATTTTTATTTTATCCTCTACAAGTACACGTTGCAGTTTATCGAAGTTCAAAATAAACAAACCTGCGCGTGATACATTTTAATGCAGCACATGCATTAATATGATATGACAAGTGGTCGAAACAATCAATCTGATCGGTACTTGGATGTCGTCAAACTGACCTGATCACGTAGAAGAGCGTCGCCTTCCACTTGATCTTCAAACCACTGCATGCTTCCGTGTGTGCTGTTGTTCACATTAAGTAGCATAAAGCCATAGTCTGCCTGACGGTAGGCAGACCACTCCGGCTGCGGATCAAAGTATGTCGGTGCCAAACCTTCTCGATTGCCAGCATCGCCAAGCACAATGTATATTGGACCGTCTTCAACTACCTTTTCCTTGTAGACGGGGTGACTACGCTCGTATGCGTGGACGTGTCCTGCTACTACCACATCGACCTTGTTTCGATAGAGAATATCCTCCATGTGTTTCTTCATAAGTACGTGTGGCTCCAAGCCCTGATGTGCTGTGTTGCTGTTGTACCACGGTCCATGCATGACGACAACTAACCATGGAGTAACACTGCGGTCAACGCGTAAGAGCTCTTGTTGAAGCCACTCATACTGAGGAGACGTCTGATTAGAATCCACATACGGCGTCAGAACAATAAAGTGTACGAGTCCAACGCGGAACCCGTAGTACAAGTTGCGGCGCTGGAGATGATTTGAATGGTCGTACGGCATACGGAAACGGGTCTGATAGGCAACGACGTCGCTTACATCTGATTGACAAGGATGTTCCAGTTCATGATTACCAAGTGAAACCATCCAGGGCGTCCGTGCGATCAATGGTTCAACAAGTTTGCCCCATCGATCCCATCGGTGTTGTTCGCTGTCGGCATACGATAAATCACCGGCACACACAATAGCACTTAGTTTCGATCGGTAGCTAGCCAGATGGCGGATGGTTTGTTCCGAGTACACAGTTTGGCTGCACCAGACAGGTTAATATAATTATTCTGCTATCATGTACAGAGCGCAGCATATACTCACCCAAGGTCTCCAATGACACCAAACGTTTGTGGGGTCTCACTTCCAACAGGTACCACCGTCTTAAATGAGTACACAGAGCTCCATCCACTGATACTGTCTCCACATTGATCTAACACCAACAAATGCATCAGAGACACAATTAATCCTTCGTCATCGATTCAAAACATCTCCTTATAGCCACCACGTACAGAAATAAGTCGTCTCGGGGATCAATTTTTCAGCTGAAATGGTCACGTGATGAAACCAAGGCGACGTATACGAGCAAAAGTCGTACTGTTCGCAAGGTTCCTGTGCTCGCTGTACCATAGTTAAATTATCTCTCGATAGTCCATATCGCACTGAAGACGTCGCTGTCTTCACATCCGTTGCCCAGGAGATGACTATTCCTAGCCGCAGTTCCAAATTTGTAGTGTCTGAAGTTGCTCTGTGCCTCGGCACCGCTACTTCACCGGCCAACGCGACATGAATTTGCGACGGCAAGGGAGAAATCGGCGAATACGAAAGTAGGTCGACCATATTCCTCAGACTTTCATCATAGACTGGAGAACGGACCGCGTTGGCCAGTAAGAAGGTCGGTCCGAATAGGAGCAGCACGTAGAGTCTTATCATCGTTAGATGTTCAATCACGCGAATGGTACCAAGCGTTTGGTACAAATCCTGATTTTGTTGGCGATCTTCCACCTCGTCCTCACTTCGTGTGCTAACACAAACGCTGCGACATGTGCTACAGCACCATAAGACCAAAATCCATGGAAATAGCACTCGAAAAAATTCAGTCGGAAGAGACAACGCCCGCATTCGAATGAATATCAACCATACAAAACCGAAGAGCAATGCGCCAAGTGCAACATCTTCAAAAGCTTCCGCATCGTCATTATTGTCGACGATGTCACCGCCCTCTAATGAGCCCGAAAATGGTGTATCAAATGGGCACGATGCGGATAACGATCCAGCGCCACTGAAACCAAGTCAAAAGCCAAAGTTACGAGCTCCTCCTCGAAGACTACGCAGTGGTAGTGGAAGTGGCAGCAACACAAGCTCTACTAGTGCGCGACGTGAAGCCAATGGTTCTCATCCTTCCAGTAGCAACATGGGCATCGTGATCGGGACAATGAGACGCAGGAACCGCATCAATATACGGACGAGCTCGCTATCAGACGATGAAGATGACAATGACGTGACTCCGCCGCTTCGAAGCACTTCAAGTCTTGCAAAGAGACGCACAAAGCGACAACCGAGTCTACGCAATATCGTCCGCTCACATTTTCGTAGCTCTCAAAGTTTGCCAATTAATAATATGGAAAATGAACATGGAGCAATCGGGGGAAACAGTGAAAGCGATGCGAATAAAGACAAAAGACCTGGGCTCGAACGCAGCAACTCGTCATTTGCAGGTGTCGCACAGCAACTTGTGACATCCAGACGTGCGGCGAGAGGATTCTTGTCCATGTGGGCAAAAGATTCGACTGAAACAATGCATGTATATCGTGGGATTCATATGGAAAAGAAAAAACTTGATCTCGTGAGTGTCGCGTCAGAGTATAAAGAGATTAAACGTCGACAGTTCTATCAAGAGCTCGTGGTCTACATCGTCTTCCTGACACTACTCTTTTCATTACTGTCATGGTTACCAGTGCAAGATAGCTTTCATCAAAATGATGTCGTGGGATCTCTTACGTGCCGAGAAAAAGGTGAGTGTGAGATCAAAACTTTTGGTGACATTTACAAGTTTGCTCGCCAATTGAAGGAAACGGTTTGTGACCGCGAAGATGTAACAGCTCAATGGGTTCGAGTCGGTGGGGTAGGCTTCCGGCAAGTGCGTGTGAAAGAGCAACGTTGCCGCGTTTATAAAGGATGGGAGGCACCGTGTTATCCATTTTATAGCCCAGAGGTAGAGCAACGAGCTCCTTTATTTGGAGAAAATGGTACTGGACGTTCATACGAGTGGAAAGATGGTCTAGGTGAGCTGTCTCCTGAAGTTAAATCTCGCTCGCTTATCGACTGGTTATTCTTTGCTCCAGTCACGTCATACGGCTCGGGTGGCTACGCAGTGGATCTATGCGATCTAGAAGACGTGAGCGAGCTCGAGCGTGACAACTTTCTTTCCGAACACACACGTGCAGTATCGTTCATGTTTATCTTGCTGAATCCAATTACTCGTGTGTTTACGATTGGAATGCACGTTGTTGAAGTCGATCCATCTGGTCACCTTGATCACTACGCGCACAGTTCCCACGTTCGAGTGATTGGTCATGAAAAACCCGAGCAAGTAACGACTGATGATGACGATGATAAACCTCCGCCTCAACTATATCGCAGGATCTTTAACACTCTTGGTCGCTCCATTTCGTTGTTACGTGAAGTATTTGACGTGCGTGTATTACTGTGGGTGGCGCTGGTGCTGTTCTTTATTATGTATTGTATTGGAGAAGCAACAGAAATGAAAACAATGGGAGTGACCACATATGTGGGATCCGACATGTGGAATTTGTTTGAGCTTACCCATTTGCTAGTGCTGGCAGCTATGTTGAGCTATATGGTTCACTATTACATGGCATCTAGCACCTTTGCCGTGCATATAACTGACTTGCAAGAAGGTCGGGGTGTCGAAGAGCTTAATCACTCCAGTTCTTTAAACCTCTTGACAGGGTTCCAACAGCTCTCTGATCTGGCATCTCTAGGATCCGCGATCAGCCTACTCAAAGTGTTTAAGTTTTTGCGCATGAACGCAACGTTGAATCTGCTTTGGCGTGTCTTAGGTATGGCCATGAGCGACCTCATGGGGTTTCTTGTCATTTTCAACTTGATTTTCTTGGGATATTCAGCCATGGGCAGCTATGCCTTTGGGTTTGCACTTGAAGAGTACTCGACGATTAGTAAATCATATGGCACTTGCTTCCAGATGCTGGCTGGTGAGATGGACTATGCACGTCTCCGTCAGGCAAATCCTCGCATTGCACCGATATTCATCGGCACGTTCGTGGTCTTGGTATTTCAGATCCTTGTCAACATGTTTGTGGCAATTTTGTCGGAATATTACGAAGTTGCGAAAAACGATGAGACTGCTAGCGGGGACGATGTCGAGTACGACGTGCTGACGCGTATCCGGAGTTTTGTAAGTGCATGTTCCCCGACAGTTGTTGTGCCCAAGAACCATGGCGTGATTCATCTCATTCCGTGGCAGCAAGTGCGTCTCATTTCAACCAATTTGGTTGACCAAGAGAAAACACGCCAACGGGTGAGAAAACTTTTTCGCGGTGCCGTTTGGCGTGTCGTTGCCTTATTGCGCTTTGGTATGAAGTTTGATCGGCGGATCAATTTTGGCGATCGCAAGACTCACGATGGAAACAGCTCACAAAACAGCCATGGCAGAGGCTCTGGCCATGGTGCCAACAATCGTGAGTTAGTCTCGCATATTCGGTTGTCGGAAAACTTTGACCACAAGACGATTAAGGAAATGATTCCAATTGGGATAACAATCCGACTGCAGACGAATTCCATTCTTGGCGATGGAATTGCGCTCAAGGTTGTTCATCACAGCAAACTGTCAGTCGAATGCATTGTTCTTGGCCCTGAAGTCGAACATTCTAGCGGGTGGTCCAACTATACAAGAAGGAAAAGTATGCCAAACGTATTCGCGCCCCCTCGCACGATCTCTTCGTTAGGTTCACTAGAGGACGATTCTGACTTTGACGATGGGACACCGCGAGAACGGGTTTTGGAGCTCATGGGTGGTGAGAAGCTGCGCATTCCGAAGAGAAGACTTGCTGTGCATTTGTGCCGTACCCTGTTTCAGGAGCTCAAGATGGGACTGTTGCGTGCTACAAAGTTGTTGAATTATTCGAAAGATCATATTGTAGACGACTATCATCTCGGACTACTGTTTAATAGTGTCCGCACGGACGGTCGCACGAGTCTACGCTTCGACGAGATCTCTCGCATGCTGGATCTCTATCTTCGTAAGGATAAACGCATGTGCTCGCAAGAAGACGTTCGACGCGAAGCCCTTCAAGTGATGTACCGTTTCCGCAAGTGCCTTATCGACATGCCGTCTCGTGAAAAAGAGGGCCACAATTACCGCCCAAAACCTGTAGACACGTCCAAAGTCGAGCTTGGTCATCTTGAACATCTTGGGGATGTGCTGGCTCGAAATTGTCATGATATGTGGGCACTCGAACGCCTGAAACAAGGATGGCAGTATGGTAAAGAGCGCGATGACAAGAACAAGAAACACCCAAACCTTGTTCCCTACAAGTTGCTCTCTGTGGAAGAGCAAGCGTTTGACTACCGCTCTTCGATAGAGACAATCAAGACAATTGTCTTTATGAATTACACAATTACGCGTGCCAGTCACCAGCGGTCACAAAGCGGTTCGTTCCGTGATCCTATTTCTCGGTCAACTTCCATGATGTCAGACTGTGGAGATGGCAGTAATAGCTCCATTATAAGCGGTGGCTCCGACTCGACAAGTCCTCGAGCCAATGACTCGACCATTTTTGAAGAGCTCGGCACTGCTTCTCACCCTGGAGCGCCAGCAAAAGCTGTCCCTTCATTGCTGCGCGAGGCCATGAGCTTTCGACGTAATAGTCTTATGGGCGATTCTCCGTATTATACTACGTATGGAGAAGGAAACGTCGAAGTATATCGTCCTTTACCGATTGATACAACCACAGTGGAGCTTCCTCCCCGGCTATTACGTCTTGTGGATCTTTTAGCCGAAAACGCTCACGAAGTCTGGGCAAAAGGTCGTATGGATGAAGGCTGGACTTATGGCCCACAGCGTGATGACAGCACGAAGAAACATCCGTGTCTTGTTCCGTACGTGTTTCTGACCGACGATGAAAAAGAATATGATATTAACATTGCTAAAGAGACCCTCAAGACCCTCATCGCGATGAACTTTACTATACTTGACCGTTCAAGCAAGTATTGATCGCCATAGTATGCTACATTTCTACAATGACATGGTTGACGTAAATGAAAATGACTGACGACGAAGCTGTGCTTATAGATTTGTATTCCTCAAAGTAATGTTATCGCTATTCATCGTCGTGGGTATTTACTAGAATGGTAGCTGCTGCCTCAATGGTGAGGCACAGCCGCACGAGCTCGCGACGCACCGTCATAGCGTTTCCACGCGTAAGTTCATAGGTAACACCAGGAAACAAACTCACACGATAGTCGTCCCACTCGGAGATTCCATATAAAACCTGCAGACAATAAATAGCATACACGACGAGACATTAGACATGTTTTGCAAGAGTGTATGATGTACGTTTAGACACGCACATTTTTGATCCATGGCGTGTGCGCTAGACCCGAGGGCAAGAGAAAAGCACGCTGGGCACGAAGCAGGCGGTTATTCAGTTCCCTGACGCGGCTGGGGGCTTGATTCGAGATGAGGTTCATTTGGTGGTTAACACTGACGGCAGCGGCTTCAAATGAAGTGATGGCGTTGTGTAGACGATCGAGAGACACCAGTTCAGTCAACCCTTCCCGTCCAAGTGCATTGTCTAGCACTGCTTGGCCTCGTCGCAACTCACGCGATAGTTCCGTGAAATCGTACTGGAGAAAGTGAGCGTCAGTGAAAGACAAGAGAATGCTGCCGTAGAGCTCTGCAGCAGCTCGATGGAAGGCAAACTGAGGGTCGGCAAAATGGGAGATCCAAGCAGGAATATCAGCGCTCGTCTGGCCGACCCCAAAGTACCCGCCATCAAATCCAAGCTCAAGCGATGGAATGCCCAGTCGTCCGAGAAAGGGTGAAATCCGTCCCTTGAGAAAATGTTCCATAGGTGGGAGCTCGAGCTCGACATCATTGGGATTCTTCTTCTTTGCGTTTGCGAGCCAATAGGCAAAAACGGAATTGCCACCGCCCTCGGGAAGCTCATCGCTTGCAAAAGTTGCATTGATTGGCAGCATCTCAAGGTCATCTTCGTCTCGACTAAGGCTTCCAGCTGCTACATCTAGAGTACCAGATACGTTTGGGAAGAAAAAGCTGTCGATTTCAGGAAAGTCTTGCTTTTGTGGTTGCGCGACGACCGCAGTCTTGAGATAAATGTTTTTGCGAATTGTAGCAGAAGCTTCACAGCGAAAGGCCCCAGCGCCACGCACAACATCATCCAGATGCAGATAAACAACGCCATGACCAGTATTTCCACTTCCGAAACCAAAGTACCGGTCGATCCAGTGCGAACTACCCACTGCACCAAATTGTTCACCACCAAACGAAGCAAGAACGAGCGTTCGGTATGGTTTCCATCCATTCGACAAGAGCGTTCCTAAAGCCCGAAGAATCTCCAGGAATACCGCGTTTCCTGATCCTGGACTAACAGCACCAGCGTTTAGTGAGTCACGTGGAGCACCAACGAGCACTTGACGATCCGGTTCACGAGAACCACGCACGGTAATGATCACATTCCACGTTGTTGTCAATGTATACACGTTGCGATTCGTCATGGTCACGAGTATCCCGACATTTGCCGACGAAGACGTGTCATCGTCTACAACAAGCGTGTATTGAGCGCCAAGGGCGCCACCTTCCCACCTTGATCCAAACACGTCTGCAGCTCGCAACAACGTGACGCCCGACACCGCGTTGGCAGCGTTTTCAATCCGAGTTAACAAATTCTGAGCAACGACAGCACTGATTGGCATGCTGACAATCTTTGGAAGAATGTTGAAGGTGTTATTGCTGGAGTAGATATCGTCGACCGAAAGACGGTCAGCCTTGGTCCCCATGAATCGTGTATCTGAAAAGCCTTCCGGCATGGTTGGGTCTCCGTCTCCCATGTAGACGTTTCCGAACGTTGTTGCGGTGCTAGGACGCCACGGTCCATCAGGTGCTGTCCGTCCTCGAGCTGATCCATCGTCAGCAGGATCACTACGGTATTTTCAAAGTGTTAGAACGCTCCTTTGAATGAATGAGTGGATGTGGAACTTACGTGTACGTGAGGATACCAACTGCGCCAAAGTTAGAAGCTATTGTGACTTTAGCAGGCAACGACACATCACCACCCATGCGAACGAGAACAATTTTGCCAGCAACAGACACGTTATTCAGTGCCAAGGCCTCATAGTCTTTGGAAGAACCAAAGTGCGCATACAATTGCTCCGGATACGGTGCCGTTTTTCGAGTACAGGTGGAATGCAGCATGAGGCTTTGTGATATTCTTGCCTTTTGCCAGCCGTTTGACCTGCTGAGCAGCATGCTCAGCAACAAAATCGTAAGAAGCTAAGGATGTATTGTCAACTTGTTGGAAAATGTCGAGGGTGAGCGTCTCTGGTGCATTGACGAGCATTTCAAACTCGTCATACTTGATGGAATTCTCTTCAAACCCAAAATCAATGGCACGAGAGCCGATGAATTTTGCCATGTCGTGGTCTCCAGACGTCCCAGTATGTCGTGTTGTCTACCAGTACAGAAGTTCTTGTCAACTATTGAAGAAATAATAGCATTGTCAGAGACAAACGTACGCTGGTGTAAAACTCGAGATTCTTTTTGAACCCTGCAGCTGAAGTGGCAGCAATAAAGTGGTGCTGAATAGCTGGAGTTGAGCTGTATAAATCAACGATTTCCGGTAAGATTGATCTCATACACATTGTTACCATTCTGCAGTATGAACATACATACCTATAGTTTTCTTCGTGTCCTAAGATGTCCAAGAGCAGGACGCAGATAGCGCTTGCAACAACAAGTCCAAGCACAAAGACAATGCCCACGCGTTTGCGTAAAATGATTTCTGCCTCACTGATTCCCTCACTTACGTGGACTTCGCGTGGACTATCAGCATAGACATTTGACCTTGTTAACGGAATCTTGGACTCGTCAATGTCACTATCTTCCCTATCGAGGTCCAAATCTGGAACCACTTTGAGTGCGTCACCTTTCATGATGCTCTCTCGGTCATCACGAGCGCCCATTGTGACCTGAAGATGCGAAGACTACGGAAGTTCTTTTGGTGCTATCTTTGAAGCGTTGAAGGCGAAGAGGGTTTCATGCTATCCTTGGACAAGAATAGCATCGGGCATCCATACTTGAAAACTACACCTACTTAAAGTATTATTTTACATACAAAAATCGAGTCAGCTCATGTTGAAGTGCTCAAGTCATACGAGAAAAGGGTTCAAAGACGATAAATAACAACTGCAAGCTAGCAGTTTTTTTCTTTCGATTTGTCAATTACACTGATACCTACCCTGGGTTGCCGTCGTGATGCATGGTCCGCATGCACCGTCGAGGGCTTCCTTTTCCCTAAAATTCCGTACAAAATACACTATTTCACACACAGGAAGGCGTTACTGCCGCGCATTCAAGCGTGTAACGTCTAACTCTCACGCAGCACTGCGAATACTTGGGATCCTATATCATCTCTTGTTTACTTTCTCTTGTCATGTTTCTTCCATCAAAACACTCACTTTTCACCGTACATGAGCTCTTGCGAGCCTGAAGCACTCGTTCAACTAAAACAGCTGATGCTTCGCACTTTTTTCTTCGTCTGACCTTCAAGCATACTCTTGACCTGACGCTTGAATTCTGCTACAAGGGCATCAAAGAAGACAACACCGTTCTTGTCCTCAGTCATGCCCATGTTGTCTTCCACAATCTTCACTACCTTCGCAACAACCAGTTCCAGCTGCGAGGGCGAAGTAAAGTCACCGTCACGCTGTAGCAAGCTACCAATTTCAAACAGCGAAAAGCCTGCCTCGGCTCCACGCTTTAGCACTTCCGTACACATCCGCATCGTCGTCACACATTCCTCCTCGATTCCAACCGCACGAAGCAAGGCTGCATCACGTTCTTCATTGAGTGACGCAATATGCTCAAGCTCAGCACAAGTAAATGGAAATTCAGCCTGAGGCCATTGCAGCCATTCGAATATTGCACCATCCAAGTGCTTGTAGGATGGTAAGCAAAAGCCGTGATCTATCGGCGTCATTCCAAAAGTCTGATCGTTCGCCCGCGCATTCAGCAGAATGTTGCCTGCATGGCGGTCGGTGTTAAAGAGACGCACGTCCAGAATGCCAACCTTGTGCACTTCAGGAATCGAAAACTTCAGCGTACCCATGTCTTCCGCTGAGCATTGTGAGACCACAAAGCGTTGCATGGACCCTTCCTTCTCTTCTCCATTCACATTTAAAGTCATCAAATTCGTCACAGGCACACCACTAAAGTTACCGTAGGCATGATCCAGCAAATACGCGGCTCGTTCACGTAAAGCTCCGTTGCCTACTCGGAATCCTTTGTTGACCGGGTGGTCCGTCACACCTACTACCGCGTGCTCCATGACGTATCCACGCGGGTTTTTGGGTGCCATATATTCCTCATCTCTGGGTTTGAAGATTCCCATGGGATTGACCTGCTTAGTCGATTTAAGCGTCAAGTAGTACGCCCCACCACAGCCTTCGCTTGTAATCTGGAACGTACTACTTACGTCCGCGACTGTGCATTTGACTTGTTCCGCGAAGCGTTCCGAGGCTTCCGTCGTGAGCCATTTGGCTTCTAATGCAACGCTCAGCTCACTCTCTGGCTCGGCATAATCCTTACTCTTTTGTACCGTAGTACAAACCGAAGTTTCGTCCCGCTTAAAAGGCGAAGTACTACGTACTGGCGATAGTCGAAAGTGTACGATCGGGTACAATTTCGTCACTACTGTTTGCTGCAGCAAGCCTTTCGCGTTCAACATCGCCGAGCCGTGCAGCCTCAAGCGGTTAAAGCGATTCAAGTTTTTTTTGCATCCAATCGCATTAGCCGTTACCGTCTCTGAAGCGTTGTGTGAGCTCCCACATAACCAATCGACTGCGCCCATGCTTTCTCTCTATGCTTGAGTCTCTTTATGTTACGCTGATGTCACAATGGGCGGCAATGTGAGGCTTTCACGAGAAACGTCGCAAGGTACGAAGTGAAGAAAGATGAAGATAGAGAGACACCTTGAGGCTACGGGTCTCTCCTGTGGCGCTGGGTGAGGGGAGCTTCCAATGCTTTTTTAAGAGTGCTTGTCTGTAGTTGTGCAAATTGCGGAATGAGGTTGCAGCAGCGGGACAGGAGGAGCCAGTGTTTCATTTTTATTGAGTAATTTGTGTCGATGTTACACAACTTAGTAGGGTTACTGTATTTCATCAAAAAACATATCGTTACGGTTTTTCAACTGCAATATAGAGTAGTGGGAAAGACGACAAAGAGATTGAAATTACTTGAGGCCGTGCAGCTTGTCAATAATAAATGACGAGTGCGTTCGATTTGTCATTAGTGATGAAATTTCATTTCAAAGGTTCTGAGTGAGTCTTGGGAGCAGGCTGATGAGGTCGTGCAAGCCACTTGCGAAAGGGCGTGTACTCTTCATGTCTCGTTTAAAGAAGCCCAGTTTCAGTGCGACTACATGGGAATACAATCGTAAACACTAAAATTTTAAGTCTCACCATTGCGCGCTCGTCACCTCTACGCATGCGTAGGTCATCGTATCATGAAACCCAAGGTTTCGACTTTTTCTAGCAATTTATGTATTGATATGAATCGACATCTATAGCCCGATAATTGTTACCACATCGTCTTGCCAGCTGCTTTATCCACGATTAGTATTACCACCACATTCGAAGACGCAACATGAGCCGCACAAGCATGCCCTTGCGGATAGAAATGGTATGCGAGCATGGAACGATTGGTGGGCTATCAGATCATGTGATTGTGGATTGTGGGGAGCTTATTAAAGCTCATCACCGTACAGCGCAGTGTCGAGCTCGAGTTCTAACTGGTTGTTTTACTGTTAGGTTCGGACTTCATAGCTGTCACAAAATCTGTAACGAAAAGAAACCGATTAGTTTCAGGTCATGTGACTTCAGGATTGTCACAACGGTGAATCTAACAGCAAAATGGCAAAGTATATTTGAAATGACTCGCTAGAAATCCATCAGTACTAGTATTGAGATAAAAGCCTTTCATGATAGTGATTAATTTAAACGTTTGATATAGTCGATTTCCTTCTGCCATCTCCTAGCGAGCTGCAGTGGGTACTTCTAACAGGCGCCGTTCGAGCTTTTTTACTCATTTGCAACTGATCCCGTCCAGCTCAAAGGCGAAAAAGAAGTGGCGTGGCACATCATACATGGTCCAGGTCAACTCAGACCCATTTCATCTTTGAGGAGCTTCCTACCAATACATGTACCGGTACTTACTTGCGCACACACTTTGCGCAAGATATCACATGAAGGACGCAAATACAACCCAAGATATACAGCAACATCAGTTGAAAGGAGACTGTAATACTATTGTACACTAGGAATTCGCCATCTGATTAGCAACACCGTACGTCATCGTACAAAAATGATTGGTTAAACTCTGATTTCGTCCTGTTTTGATTCGTTTAAAGTTCATTGTTGCTTTTGCACCAATGAAAACATGAGCTTCCCGGGCTTGGATCACTTAAAGCCCGGGCGACCCATATTGACAGCAATACCGGTTGCATCATGATGCACTGGCCACCCTCTTCCTCCCTTCTATCCGTCTAGCGCCCATTTCATTGATTCCTGTGGCCTGAGCAAGTCTCGTATTGTATATATTTTTGTGTCTCTGCACCGCTCCCGTCCATCATGTCTGTAAAAAAGTCTACTATGCTTACATCCTGTCACATGCGAAGTGGCCACTGAAGCATCACGAAAGCCATTCAATGGGCTTAGCTGAGGTAAAAGCACCACCCAGGCATCACGCAATCCCTCTATCTCTCTGAAGTGCAGCGTCATGGGATGACAGCCACGTGGCGTCTTCGTGTATGTCGTTGGATGTTTGAGACGGCCAAGGAGTTTGAGCTGCAGATGGACACGGTCTTTCGTGCTCTCCACTTTTTAGATCAGTATCTAAGTGTTCACTCTGTGGACCGCGTGACGCTGCAACTTCTCGGCATGATATGTATGTGGACAGCCAGCAAGATGCACGAGGGACGGCCAATTCTCCTTGAAGAGATGGCTCTCATGTGTGAGCGCAAGTTTACGCGTGCCCAAATGGTGGACGCCGAGGCGCAGCTTGTGCGTCTCGTGGGCTTTCGCTTTAATCCCCCGAATCTCTTTACCATGGCGAGAGATTTTGTCCATGAGCTTCCGTTTGGTGACGACAAAGATCGTCGAGCAAATTGCGTGGCATCAGTGTTCCATGTGCTGGAACGAGTGGCTGAGGACATTTCAATGCTCACTTGCTCCGTCTCCAGTCTTGCAAAAGCTGCTGTGCAACTTGTGGCCAAGTCCGAGTACAATCTCACGGTCAAGCAACTCTTGAAGGCCCTCAAGCTTGTTAAAATCAAGGAAAACGCCTACCGCGCAGCCTTTAAAATTGTGCGTGGCGTCTACTTTGGTACGTCGCTTCCATCTTCTCGGACTTTAACGCCGCCATCTCCCGAGGTTCTTGAGCCCCTCAAGGCACTAACCCAGAGTCCCACGGCGGTAGAACAAGTGGCTCTCTTCCACGACGACGACGTCGATAACAAGGAAGGCATTTTTTTTTCGTCATCTCCCAACGCTACCAACTTGGATGACTCGAACCTAATCTGCACCGAAACGCTGTCTCCGTCACCATCTCAAGCATCTCATGCACCTGTGCGAGAGGCGGCATCGACGTCATCCAATCTCAGTGTCACTCGGACTGCGTCATCACCTACGCGGTCCAAGTCAGATACCGAGCCGTTGAAAAAGCGTCAGCGCAAGCTGACCATGTAGTCACGATAGGATACACACACACACAACAACAATACTGTAGAACAACAACTCCAGACAAACAACACTAATTTATACGCTAAACATCTAGTCTTCTTCGTCACTGATCTCAATGCACGTGATGCTGCCATCACTTTTTCCACCATTATCATGACGTAAACGTCCATTATTGGTACCATTCTCGTTCGACTGATAGCCTTCCTCTTCGTCTTGTATAAAGAACAGTCTCTTTAGATCTCCAGGCGACAGTCTTGGGTTGCAAAGTCGCTTCTTCGTAGCACTCGATAGGAGATCGCCATCGCCCAAGAACGCTGCTGTGAGCTGCCGCTTTTTATCTTGCAAAGCCACAACTCGCTCTTCGATTGAACCTTTAATAATGAAGCGAACAACTCGTACCTCTTTTGTTTGCCCGAACCGATGCGCACGATCGATCGCTTGACGCTCAAGACTCGGATTCCAGCTCGGTGTCATGATAAACACGTGCGTCGCAGCGGTAAGGTTTAGTCCAAGACCACCCGTAGTAAGACAGAGCAGCACGGTCAGCGGTGGAACACCCCCGTTCTGTCTTCCTGCTTGCTGCTGGAAACACCGCACATAGCTTCGCTCCTTAGCATGGCTCCTACCATCCAACTTGGCAAATAAAATTGCCACATTTCCTTCTTCCATCGCATCACCCAAAGACAAAACTCGTGCCTCGCACTGAGCATTGTGAGCCATCAAACACTCTCCAATCATGTCAAGGAAACTGGTCCATTCCGAAATCACTAACACCCGTTCTCGACGCGCTCGCACCTTCTTCAATTCCTTCATTAATGCTGTCAGCTTTGTCGATCCCAACAGAGATTGTCCGGATTCACTATTCGCATCCAAACGCTGCATTCGAAGTCGCTCGATCATTTCCGTCTCTTCAACTGAAAACGGAGAAGTCCCGTCGGCTCCGGCGTTTCCAACAAGAGCTTGAGCGTTTTCAATTCGCTTTTGAATCTCAGCAAAAGGGTCAGCGGTCATCAGACGACTGGCATCGCACACCTGACGTAATCGCAAGATCAGTTCAAATACGTGCATGAACTGAGGATATTGTTCACCGCCTTTGCTTGGCGTTGCAAGAGGAGTTCGGCACGTTTGTCTGGCTTCCTTAGACTGGAGATACCGAAGTACTTGCGTTTTCGTAAAACGATGCAAGAGCATGTACAAAACCCGTTCAACGTCTGAGGCAAAGTCAAGCTCGATAATCTCTTCCAACTTCTTTGGGAGCTCCAGGATAGGAGCACAGGAGGCAGCATCGACAGTAGATTTCAATCGACGCATTATTATACGAGGCAACAGTGCTCCAAGTTCATTTTCTGAAAGAGAGTGAGCACGATTCCCAAGTCCCACAAATTGCAGCAACGCTGCTAAGTCTGCTGTTCGATTTTGAATGGGGGTTCCCGTCACACACCAGCGGCGTCTGCTTTTTAGGGTAAATGCAGCGCGTGCTCGTCCGCATCCAGCGTTTGCAATCAAATGACTTTCATCGAGAATGATTCGAAACCATTGCATTTGGTGCAGCTTTGATGCGACGACAGACTTTTTCGAGCAAGGCGTCAGCCGGGGTGCTAGACGCCATCGATCGTCTGCACTCGTATCATCATTTCTATCCTCGTTATCATCTTTATCACTGTCATGGACTTGTGTTTTGCATTCCAAAAACCGTAGTGTGTCGTATGTGGAAAGCACAATGTCTGCACCCATAAATTGCGAGGCTGAGCGGAACCTTTTGCGCGTCACACCTTGATAAGTTACCACACTTAAGTTCGTCTTGGCTCGGATCTCGTGTTCCCACTGCGATAAAATCGACAAAGGTGTCACAATGAGTGTTGGAGGAGTTAATCGCGGTACCGTGTTTCCAGATTCATTTCTTGTGTGAGCATCAGCTGCTCGAGCTTGACGCAGTGATTCACATATGAGAGCAAGACAGCACACAGTCTTTCCCAACCCCATTTCATCAGCCAGTATTCCTCCACAAACTTTCGCTACCAAAGCGTCGACGGCCGTTGCTTCCCCGCGACGTTGCTGATCGATAGTAACTGGATCACCGCTTTCTATCTCCCTGTCTAACATCCAGTGCAGAGCCTCCTTTTGATACGGTTGCAATTCGACGAGAAGCTCTGGTACAACGTATGGAAACACACTTGGCTTGCTTGCATGAGATTTTCGGCGCTTGTGACGTCGACGCCGGTCACTAGCAAAGCGATACTCCATTTGCAATGGTAATTTTGTGTGCAACAGCGCATTTTGCTTTACGCGTTTTCGCGGCAGTGTCGACCTGGAAGATCGGCTTGTCGATGAAGATGTCATGGCTTGGTCGGAAGTTAAAGATGTTGAAGCCAGCGTAGCTTGTCTGGCTGATGAAGTCGAAGGTGAAGCGAGTCTTCGTTTTCTAGCTGCGGTCGAAGCTTTAGGTGTTGTACAGACATTATTGGCCCTAACAGACGAGTTCGCAGGAGCTCGTTTTGCCAAAGATATTGTCGGCGACGCAACCGCCGCTCGCTTCGTCGACACTGTTTGCTTTTGTTTCCTTGAGTTCTTACCTTTAGCTAAGCTGGCAGCCGAAACATGCTTTGACTTGGTAGTAATATCTTGTTGCTGTGCAGAACCTCGGTCATCTTCTTGAGTTGGTTCTCCAACACTTTGAAATGCAATGGGGGAACTCGATGACCTTTCCACACTTACTGATCTTGACGCACACGTCTCCACACCTTGGTTTTCATCTTGAGACAATTGATTGTCGCTGTCATCTGCACTGTCTGGTCCTAATTCACCGTCTGGTTCGAAATCCCAATGTGCCGTCTCAGTATATTCCGGCACTGTTGTTGATCTATGCACAGATTTACCACTCGTTTTCTCGTTATATGGTGTTTCTACAACCGGGTTGTCTTCTTGAGCTATAGTCTCTGCATTGACTCGTGCGTCATCTTTTTGTCTCTGTTTTGTGTTTTCGTCCTCATTACCACTCATAAAGACCAGCTCCTTGGTTACGTTCGTATCATCAGCATCACCGTACTCAACAGATTTGTGCTCATTTACAGCAGTTTGTACTTGTTCAACCTCTTTTTCTTGCTCTTCATCCTGGAGCACTCCAGGTTTTTTTTCTCCATCATTCACCACACCGCTTCTCTTCACCTCTTCCGCCTCTACATCATGAGTCTGCTCTTCATCACTTAAATGCAGCGATTGCATCGAAACATCCAGGTTGTCGTGAGCTTGAAAACTTGATTCAAGTGACCGACGTGGTGTTCGTCGCGTCTTTCTCGTCGGTTTGGGCGACCATTGTCCTGGTGTCCAAGGTGACTTGGCTGGTCCTGAAGGTGGAGAAATCGTTCTAGCATTCTCAATCGAAGTACGTCGAAATTCGGTAATTGGTGACACGTCAGCCATTCGCAATTTCAATCGTTGCGAACCGCTGACTCGACGTTCTGATGTCAATTGAAACGCAAATTCTTGCGAACTGAACGTAGGAAACGCGCTTTGACTATCGGAAGGTGGTGGCGTATTGTACACATACGAATCGTCGGATATAAATGAGTTGAGATGGTCTGAAGCGACTGAACACGTTTGTGACGAAGGGGTATGCGCATACCATCGACTGTGGTTCGGAGGGACATGAGCGATACCTGCTGTGGCTAAAGTTTCACGTAATTCTCGCTCATCGGACTGAGTCACACATGAAAACGATTGCAAAGCATTGGCACCGAACCGTTCGGCGATCATTTGCCGCGTAAAGTCGCGCCAGTCGCGCTCATACTCACGCTGGTACCGGCCCATTTTTAAATTCTATTTGACATGTGAATTCAAATACTGTAACTTAAAGAAGACCTTTTATGGAAAATAGGGTAACACAATTATTTAAAAAAAAGTATAGGTACAGTAGCTTGATGAGGTTCGTTCACATTCGATACTTCTTTCGTCGGGGTGGAAAAATGCGGTGCTACTTTCGCAACTGCTACCAAAACACAGAGGAAACAACAAGCTGCTGCGTCTTGTGCTTCCTCTTGATAGCGCCAATGGGGCCATGAAACGGCCTCACTGGAGTTCATTCTAGTGTATTCGAAGATACTTGGGCAAGAGTGCTGATGGTACTTATACCGGAAATGCTATGGATACAGCCGAGCATCCTGGTTCTTCGTCGAATACAGGGGCTCGAAAGCGGTTTTTTGACGGGCGGCGAGGCTATCGCCGCCGTACAAATCGCTGGAACAAGCTACCAGTCGATTGCGTCCGTCTCGGAACTTCATTCGCCCCTGAAAGAGTTTTGCTGGTAGTAAAAGGAAGACCGCGTCGCGAACTCGACCTTTGCAGGGTTTGTGCTTCACCAGCATGGAGCAACGACTGGCTGTCATGGAAACGCAAATTCTCTGGACTTAGTACGTTGTACACCGAAGCATGGCCTTCTGAGGCATGCTGCTGGTTAGAAGTGTTCGGACACGACTCTAGAGGTGGACCAAATAGACTGCTGGCGGCCATGTTAGCGTAAGAGCCAGATTTTGACTGAGCCATGGTTGCCAAATGGATTCCATAACCAGCCAACGATGAAGTCGACGAGACGGTCGAATAGTTGAGCGAAAGCATCGATGTGCACGGCTTGAGAAAAGCAGCATTCAGTTTATTTGCCAGCGAGAGAGAGTGACAGGTTTGATTATTTTCGTCATGCTCATCGTCACCGGTAAGCTCACAATTCGTTACGGAGGGACAGACAGTCATAGAGTCGAGCGATTCAATCACGGATCCTCGCTCGTCAGCATCATCTTTTGAGCGTAGAGACTTGCGCAGTTGATTGACTTGGTCATCCAATAACAAGTCCAGCGCGGCTGGACTACTATGCCCAGCGCTAGGCGAGAAATCGCTCGTTGTAAAATCCATACCACAAAACTGCCTATGGTCATCACTTTCTGGTGAAGGGGGCGACGACTTACCATGTAAATCTTTGTCCGTACTAGTATCAGACAGAAATTCCTCATCCAAGCGACGCCGACGATGCCGTCGAGACTTGTCGACATCACAACTACAGCCATATTCCCCACCACTTGTCGTGTCATCAGCCGTTGGAGAATTGGCTTCAGATTGTTCGTCAAAGATCGAAGTCAGATCCGAGTTGTAGTCGTGCAATGCTGTCTCTGATGACTCGCCAATGAGCTTTTCAGTGTATAGTGTCAATTTGTCTAGTTGCGATCGTAGCATCGTCGAGCGGTTAACCTGCTGCTGGAGGCGGATCTCTAACATGGCGTTTTCTACTTCCATCCGTTCATTTTTCTGACATACAGCGTCATATTTCGCCTGCAGCTCTGTATACGCTTTCTGCATTTTACGGATCTGACACTCGAGAGGCGGCTCGACAGGGGAAACCACATCGGAATTCGTAGCAGCATTCATTCTAGCTTGAACTAGTCCAGCTGCAGTCAGTGCTTCAATCCACTGCGCATTTGTCGCCACCATTTTCTCAAGCACATTCTTCATCTCGACTGTTTCTTTCTCCAGAAATTCCACATGATTGTCAAACACCGTTTGAGTCTGATTAGTGCAGTGACTATGCTGGTTACTCATCGGTCGAGGTGGTGACGACGCATGCATCGGGCCTGACGGTGGCGACGATGTCGTCGGTTGTTGAAACGACGCAAAGAGAGGCATCTCCTGCTGCTGTTGCGGTTGAGAAAATGTCGCCTTTGTAAGACCTAAAGAAGAGCGGACATCACCTGCAGATTGGAACGGTTTTCGACTGGCCAATCTCTTTGTCGGACGTCGAGGAGCTTCAAAGGCGCGCGACGTTGTGGGGCCCATGGAACTCGACAAATCCACAACCTCCGATGTCATTTCTGGTGACTCTGGAGATAAGTCAGTGATAGTAAATCGGCCTCGCACTTGTGTCTTCCCTTTGCGAATAGACGAGTTAGGCGGCACAAACTCTTCACTTTTATTGTTATTGTTGTCCTCGTCGTCCTCGTCTCGGTGCTGTACCGTTGCATCTGACAAGGCGCTAAGACTCACACTCGGCTTAAGCAGATCCAACTCATCGTCAGGCACGTCAGTGACGACGAACTTTCGCGGCATGCGGAGTTTCCGGCCAGTGATTTTCGGCAAAGTACGACGAGCTGGAGCGTCCAGCCGCTGTTCACGAGCAAGCGGCTGCTCTTGCTGTGGGCGAGAACTCGGCGACGAGACAGTGCTGGAGGTTGTCATGGTGATAGAGCGCGCCGACTGGGGCGAGAAGTGCGGAAGGTGGCTATCTTTTCTAAGAGGGAAAGGCCGAGGCAACTATATGTGTATTTATAAGGAAGCGAAGTCCGCACTGCTAGTCTCCACTTTGATACTAAAGCGAGTTGTTAAGGGCGCATACAAACACTCGAAAAGGGGAGAGACGACATGAATTTGGCAGGTGGGTAAAATTGCACGGGTTAGACCCGTGAAGGGCTAGGTACCCTTACAAATACCAAGTAAAGATTCGCTCAAAGTGCGGCTTGGACCAATCAAAGGCATGTTGAAGAAAACCGGAAGGTGCGAGAATCATCGAAAAACTGGTCAGTCTTTAAAATACAGTAATTTCAAGTACAGGGAGCATCGCATGCATGTTCCCTATTGGTTATCGATTCCAACGAAAGCGTCGACACCACTCAATACGAGGGAAAGTGCTTACCAGTCAACACCCAACTTGCCACACTGCCGTCTTTCGAGCGTGTGTGCAGCTGGCACTTGATTACACCAACTGGTAGGCGAACAGAACAATTTGTTTTACGGTGCGGGACAGTGGGAATAAGTCATACGATTTCATGCACTGATCTCCATGTATTTTACCTGACACCGCTCCTACTTCTAACTTCAACATTATAGGGTGCAGTACCGAAGCTTCATAACTTAAGTACGGTTGACCGTTTTGGCTGGCTCGTATTATACCAAAACGGTTTATAAACGACTGGCTGGCAGCATATAACGTCGCAGCTATTGTTGGTTTAGTTTTACTGGCGAAGTATCTGTCAATTCTAAATTGTAACCATCTTGAACACCGACCGTGTCTTATGTTTCAGCGTCAACTGGACTTCTGGCGAGATCTCTTTCACAGTAGGGATCCCAGGGTCATGCTACTCGCCCCAAAGTGGAGCGCGTGCGTCTTCTTCCGTCGCAAGGCGTTAGGATTCATGCGCAAGCTCTGCACTTTTGTGAGGGAAAAGCGAAGCAAACAGTTGAATATCGAAGTCTCAGTTGTTGAGCATCTGGACCGCCTGGCGACTTCTGTCGTCTGGATGGAAAACTTGCTCCAGCTGATTGATGGCTCCATATTCCCATTCTTTTTGCTAGTCACTTCGACCGTAATGTTGGAGACTAACCATGGAGCAGACATTTTTATCAAAAGTAGTATTCTTCTACATGTTATATATGATGGATGTTGAACAGATACCACTTTGAGATTATACATTCACGTCTCGTTTTGCATCGTGCAAGAGTAGGGGATCTCGATGAAGATGGGGATCTTTAGAACAGATACTTAGCGTGGATTTTAAATGAATTTCAACTTGTCTTAGTTTTTCCAGTACAACAGTAGCGGTATTTGCCTTGAAGGCTTTGTAAATGTATGTCAATTGTTTTTTTCTAACATCCTGGTCCATCCAGGGTTGAACATACCGCTAGATTCGTATTATGTTCATCGTACATCAACTCCCATTGCTATGTGTAGCAATTTATTACCCCTCACCCCCATCAGAACGTGTTTGAAGAATGGATACCAAGGAATTCGTTACGCAGAAAAACGCATTGCCCCAATTCTATTGACTTATTCTTGCTTTCAAGGTATGCGCAACAGCTTATCAGTCAAGCACAATGACATTAGGAGAACTACTCTAGACTTTCCGCGAGAAATCGTGCATTGACAAGGTGACAGTCCAGGGTTCAAATTCACCTTTGAACACGCCCTTTATCTCAGGAGCTCAATCATCTTATGATTGCCTGAAAACAAGTCGTTGTCACTTCATGTCAAGAATGCTTTATCATGCACAGAGAATCTGACTAATGCTTCAGGGAGACAGATACACCTTCATCGTAAAATCAGTATCGAAATGAAACGTGAAAATGAGATTCGCCAAATGTGAAGCTGACCTACAGTCAGTAGGAGATTTATTGATTAAATACTCCCGTCTCGCTTTCCCCAGAGGTAAGAAGAAACAGCTTAGTTAGAAGCCTCGCGACGGTAGCCATCCTGGCTTCCACGGCGGAACTCCGGGTTGAAGTCGCCCGACGGTCCAACACCCTTGTCCTTGCCAAAGCGTTCACGGCCGAATCCACCTGGAGCCTGCGGGCGAGTGGGGCGCGCGGCCTGCTTCTTCAGCGTGGCCGGAACAATTTCTGCAGGCAAATGCAAATACGAACGCAGGTACTCAATACCTTCGTTTGTAAGGTACCAGTAAAACCACTGCCAGTTAAAGGTCTCTTTGACGTAGCCACGAGACTTAAGTGACTGCATCAGCTTGATGACCTGGAGGTTAGGCACGTCCACGGCTTCGTGCTTGGGCAGCGAGAAGTCCTTCTTGGCTACCATCACGCCCTCCTTGAAGAGGTACGAGTACACAGCAATACGGTTCGTCTTAGGTACCAACATGATGCCAGATTAGTGTTTAGTAAGCTTGCCGGCGAGTGCGGATCTTCACAGGATATTTGCGGACGAAAAGCAGAGTATGGTCACCTCTGCATGAGCCCTCAACACAGCCAACCAATCGTCTCTAATCCTTTCTTACGTCATATTCTGTACGAGTGTCAATAGGAAAACGTAATTACGTACCCATGGAATTCCTTACTTTATGCGTTAACACAAGTACAGTCACACCTCCCAATGAGAACTCCCCTAACAGGCACAAATCTTGTAGTCTCTGCACCAATCAGTACACTGTATTTTTGTATGGGCGAGCGAATTCCCTCTTTTCCTGGGTCATTTTATAAGTGGTCACCAATGTTAGGGAGTGTTTTGGGCGTAAGGAATTCGATTGTAACTTGTACTGGAAATATCCGAGACGGATAGAGATGAAGATGGTTGAGGAGAAGAAGCGGGTGGAAGTTAATGCACCGCGGTATCGAACTGCGCTATGGTAATGGGCCCCTGTTTTCCGCAATCAATGATTTCGACTAACTTTAAAAGCACGATATTATCCGAACAACGGATCCCAAGTGTCCTAACGCTGCACGAAAACCTTCATAACTTAATTCGCGCTCGACTTCCGTTCCGCCCCTTCAAATGCGACACGAAGGCGGGACGGTGTTACATCAAAGTACGGATCCGCATATTCAACTCATCATGTCTCTCGATTGTCCTTTTAGAGACACATTGGTAAAACTCATCTAATTGCCAACTTGACCATCACTTGTATGTTCAGAGGTGGATGGTTAAAAAGCGACGACATTTTATTCACACTTAACTCTAAAACTCGGTTGTCTGGAACTGCGACGTGTGCTACTGGAATTTCCACTGGAAAATAAAGCTTGTGGGGCTAAAGTGAGTGCTAATCACTCCGTGGAGGTGCATCGTGTGTTGCCAAACTTCGGATCAGCGGAGTTTCTTCCTTCACTGAGTAATAATCCATTCCACGCTTGGTTGACAATCTGACATTTTTACAATTGCGCTATCCGGTACTCTAGAAAGCAACCCGTTGGCATAAGAAGCTCTCGGGACCAAAACCGTTTTCGTCAAATTCATTCTTTATGAACATAAACATCGTGTCATGGTGGCGTAACTTGGAGTACGGCACGGTGAGACGGCGATTTAATTCGCCCCAGAGATCACTCTCACCACCATCTTCGATGGTAATCACTGTCTCATTTTCAATGATAAAGATAAAAACGTGTTCAATCCAGAGCCGCAGTGGCTTTTCCTCCTCGGTTATTCAAACGCGAGGCTCCTTTTCCGACTAAACGAGCTACCAATTGTTCGATTCCATTAAGCAGGTGGTATTCGTGTAAAATCACGAGAGAACCCCAAGCCAATTTATGCTGGTTACGAAGCATCAACCATCTTTCATACTTATCCGCGATTACGCGCCAAGGAAACGTGTTTGCCATGAAAACATTCAAGAAAGGAGGTAGCCACAACATGACCGAGTATTCCAATAGGATGACCAAGGAAAGAAGCAACGCTACATCCCACCATCGTCGACATACGGTGGCAGGATCAGCAAACATCATACCATGGACGATGAATAGATAAACAATCGCAATGACATCTTGGTGAACAAAGCACCAGACGGTTCGTAAGAGCATCACGACGTTCACAGAAGCATTGCTGGCATATATCTTGCCAAAGCTGCGGAGACAGAGCAAAAAAGCTCGTGTCATCGGAGGCCGATTGCAATCCAGGGATTCGTTTCATGCTATCTTTTTTCTCTTTTTCTTCATTCACTGACTGTACTGTAGCTTATCTCGAACGAGGATGTGGCATCTCGTATTCTTCATACGTAAATGCTCGCGATCGGTCTTTTCGACCATGCTCATCATCATCCACTTTGCAAGAAGACGTCGGATGAAAGGAATCCACATTGTTGGATGTATACAGTCGGTATTGCTCCTCAAACCGCGCCGTCAATTCGTCGAGTTCAAGTTGACGACGCGCTGCCGACGACGAGTTAAAGTATTGTGCCATGCGCTGGAACAAACACATCAAGATGATTGAAAAATCACCAGAAAGCAACTCCCAGAGTGCCGACTTTCCGACACTTGCTTCAAAGCGTTCATCGAGACGAATCTTCCCGACCCAATCGCTATCATCCCCAGGTTTAAACAACTTGTTGCTGTTGACTTGTTCGGTATGAAAAGTGCTCAATTGAATCAAGTATTTCAATAGCAGGGAGAGCGCTGCGAGCCAAAAGAGAGTAAACCACAGCTGCTTCCACGCATCTGTCAAGGAACGACCCGTGATGAGCACAAGGATGTACAGCCAACCGATAAAACTAATTTGATCGAGCGCCACCCACATTGTCACGATCACGAGCGCCGTGGCACTGAAGGAAATCAATAGGTGCTGGACTGTTTCTACGAAAAGACGAATGCAATCGGCCGCACGGCTTCGGCCAGCAGTAACAACGTCGTATGGTTGAATATCTTTCATCATGGACAAGAACTGCCAAAAGCAAAGCCCCATCATGACTACTGTGGGCAATAGGTATACGAAAAATACGGCCGAGATTCCAGTATTGGACGCATGACTCTCAAGTCCAAAGTCTGGTGCTAAAATAATAGACGAAGTGAGCACGTGCGATTCAATGTACGTTGATACTTCCTCAAATTGGTAGATACCGCACACCCAAGATCCCGATTTCAATCAGCAAGGCAAAGGACCACAAGAGTTTCAACCGCAACGACGTTCGTGGGGCCGATTGAAAGCCACCCATATGTTTTCCAAGAATAATCAAGAACAAAGTCATTTGCACGACTCGAGCCAAATTCGTGCTCAAGCTAGTTGATCCACGCTGCATCCACGACACACTAATGAGATGAAGACTGCATGCAATATAGCCACAAATCCAGCCTACTTGGGAACTCTCAAACTGTTGGAAATCCACTCTTCTGCCCTCCTCGTCCATCTTCTTGGCAAATATATGCATCGTACTTTATCGGGAATGTGCGATTAAACTCCCCTTCCACTAAACTTTGTGCAAAAAGAGTCGCATGATTCCCCGGCAAATGATTCACCTGCGAAGAAGCACAATTTGTATCAGCAAGATCAAGAGTCACTTCAAACGCAGTACCCGAGCTTACGTGATTTCCGAAAATATCGATCATGACATCTTTCTGTGTCTTGATTATCAGCTTTGACTCGGCTTCGTTTTTAATTTTGTCACCGTCTGAACCATACAAAATGATTTGACCTAATTGGACATAAACAGATACATTTTAGTATCACAATACCATTTACCAATCCAAGCTAAGCAACTCACTCTCCAGCCATTCCTTTTCGTAGTCATAAACTTAAACCTCGATAGTTTTGTCAACATCAACTTTTCCTGTGTAAAACAGCAAAAAACTTTGCATAAGAAGCCCGGTCCCAACTACTCCAAGCACACAGCGTCGCTCACCATCCTTGTCCTTGTCCAGTAGCTCGAAACTGGATGCAACATGTGTCGTGCAAGTTTTGCCTTGATTGCTTCCATAAAATCTTCAGCTGTAGTGCTTTGGTCCAATATTACCACATTTCTGGAAAGCCTCGTTCTCTTGTATCTGGAGATACGTGCCAACCTCGTTCATGAGTTCGTCAAATGCTTTTTTATCCACTTGTGTTAGAAGAAATTCGCTGAAATTCAAATTTATAGAATCATATGATTCATTCGTGCTTAGAAGTCGCGGTACAGGATTTTCCTGGACCTTGGCAACCAGATTTTGAACGGACAGAATGCTTCGGAGATCTGGGAGCTCCTCTGGAGAAACAGAAGACAATCTGTCAGTACTAAAGATGCCCTACGACACGGTTATCAACAAACACCCACCAATGGGATAACGTCGCGCCCTAGCGACAGTCGCAACACTGGTGTCACCGTAGCAAAATTTAATCGCATATTTCGTTGAGGGGAGGAGATTAAGGTCGTGTCGGCGCAGAATCATACGCTTTGGATTTATGAAACTCGTGCATACATTTTTGCGATATTAACGCTCGAGAAGGCCAGTAAATTTACTCCAATCAAATTTGCTAAGGCAGATGACTCGGACTTTGTCGCCGGAATGTCGGCGACGGCTCTGGGGTGGGGTATCACGGAAGGTGGCACCCAATCGTATGAGATTCAGAGCATCGTGCTGCAGGTGAGGGACACCGAACCTCCATTGTCACGAACACACGTATCTCTACCCTCCACACCAGTACCAGCAAATAAGGTCGTTCAACCAAATCTCGAGGACCGCAGTCAATTGTGAGTTGTCCTCACTGGTTCGAGAAACATATCAAATTTCATGCTCGAAATCTACAGTTTTTCGTGCACTTGAGATTTGGTGCTACACCCTCAAAAAGCCTCAAGTGATTCCGCAATACATGAACACTGTCGCGAATAAGATCAAGAGACATGACATTTTGCGCCAGTTGCTGATGTACAAATCGAGCGGTTACCGGATTTACCACGTTGACGAGACTAATTTCAAATTATGGACGACACGGTCAGCCCTAAAGGGAGTCGTTGTATTCAAGAGAAGTTTGCCAGAACCGGTAAAAATATGCAAGTTACGGCATGCATCTCAAGGATGGGCTCGCGTACTACGAGAACCAGTTTGCGCGAATCTGTCTTAGAACGTTGTCGCGTTTCTTTCCAACATGTTACGCACCTTGCGGGACGAGCACCACTCCACTCAACCGTGTGGTCGTCGTGTTGGATAATGCGCCATGCCACCGCGCACGTGGAAAGTAAGTCTTCGAACAAAAGATCCGAAGCTCGCTGGAGGTACATTTAGCAGGAGCCGGAGTGGCAGAAGAATCATCGCTCTACTTACTGCTCGTCGAACCAGACGGCGCAAAACCTTGTCCCGTATTGGTAGAGGATCCCACTCGGAATTAGGATGCTCCAGAACTTGGAAAATTAGTTACAGTGAGACTTAGTGTTGCTCCAGCCAATGAAAGTGAAGTTGGTGGAATGCCATGGGAAGACCCATCTGATTTGAACGCGTCATCAGAGGATTTATTAGCTCTCGGGCCGAGACCATCTACCAATCGTGGGAGCTCACTCAGGACACGCCGAAATGCCGCCGAATTGGTATTGGGGTTGGTCGACCACCTGATAAGTTGTTGTCTAAAATCCGGCAAGTCTACTGGTCCAAGAGTGTTCTTCACGTTGACAGGTCTCTAGTTTGAAACGGGCGAGGAGCAGTTACTGTCAATAACCATCAGGTCCCTTTCGGATTTCGCATAGTCGCTTCATGACCCCGGATCGGTCAGCCCTGGAGTTGGAGAGCTGGTTCGTGAGAAGAGCAACCTGCTCATCAAAGTGACGAGCCTGTTCCTCAAGTTGATCTATTTCTTGGACCGCCAGGACTATCTTTCGAACTAGCTGGTCATGGGCGTGGTGATGATTTTCAAGTTTTCGCAGATGCTCTTTTACCATAACCGTTGATTTTTTATGACCTTAAGTCGCTGATCTTAATAAACGAACAATACCGCTCAGAGTATGCTCTGCGGATTGTATTGCGCTGACGGTATCGGATGGTGGGGTCGGAGTAGCCATATCAGCGAGAGCGGCAGGGGAGCCGCCCTCACGCCCCGTTGTCAAAATGCTGACTCGGTCTTCAGGGTCCGAGGGACCTCGGGCCGAATCCACGTGGAGAGCGTTGAGTCGATCATATTCAGCGCGTAAATCAACCAGACGTTGCGATTGAATTTTGGACCAGAGATCAGAAACGTCGGTCCAGTGTGATAATGATTCGAGATCTTCAATCTCACGCGTTTGACGTTCTATTTCGACTTTTTGGTCCGCTACCTGGGTGAAAAGTGTTTGAACCGTCTCCAATAGCGACGTCAGTTCCGGAAACATGTCTTTGAGACCCGTTAGCAATCAGCTGGGGTCTTCTAGACCCCGAGATAAGGTGTGGTCCCGTCAACCAAAAGTATTAGTTGTTCAAAGTGGCGGGAAGGCCGGCCCGGGGCAGACCACCGGATGAATTTCAGGGGCGGGCAGAAGATGGCCGTCTATAGTTGGAGTGACCGAAGCGGTCGAAGCATGTAGCTCGATGCCCGATGACAGCAGAGAAGCTGAGAGAAAATCAGTTGGCGGGGCTGGATTGGTCATGGCTGGCAGATGGCAAAATCGGATATGAGTGAGTTGGACCGCAGTCGTTGTGCGGCTACGACCCGACTCAGGGGCGGCTGTGGTGAAATAAATCGAGAAAATATATACCAGTGACCCATATCTCGATGATGATTGGTGGATTTCTCATGGACGGGCCGGTTGTAACCGTTGGCAGGTGCGACATGCCGGTTCAAGATTGGGATGATGTAAGTAATAATGGGCTATCGTGAAAACGTGGAGAAAAGTATGGGAGTTGCCGTTGTCGCACATTGTCCCGGAGAGCAGGGAATCAACCAAGTATCACGACCAGACGAGTGTATCCAGATGCCGGACCGGGTCGATTTTAAAGTCGGACCGGTTACGACATGTGTAACGAAGCAAGTTTATGGATGTTTTGGTACATTGGTTACGACGGAGCATGAATATTGGAGCCGATTATCGGTGGTCAAAGTGGTACAATTGACGCGAGAGTAAAACTCCGGTTAACTGGCTTAATAAGTCGAATCACCCTTAAGACATGAAGATCAAACGTATAAAGAATTTGATATGTGTAAGGTGATGAGACCCAAGGGATATATCGGCCGAAGCAAGTTGCGAATATCAGCAAACCGGCCTTGATCGACATTAAAGGATCGGGCCGGGTCCGACCTCAAGAGAAAGATCGATCTCGAAACAATATCTTAGTTTAATGCTAAAGAAAGGTTTGGATCAGCAAAGGAAGCAGATCCCAAACTGGCTCGAAATGATCTCGAGGTGATTCTGAGCTGGTTCCGAGCCAATCCTCAACTGGTCCGGTCGGTCTCGAATCACCTTCCAGGTGCTGAAGTATAAGGAATCTAGTCAAGTTCAGTGCTGAAATCGGATGTAGAACATCCCAAGAGGCCGATTCTAAGCTAGTTTCAGACTGATACCTGAAGATCGGGTTGGTTGAAGATCAGTCGAGAATCGGGTCAGGATCAGTTGAAGATCGGTCTAAAGTGGTACGGATCAGGATGAAGATCAACGAAGAACGCTTTACGGTGGTACCGACAAAACCATGTGACAAGATAGTCCAGATGGAAGTCTTATAGGTTGGTGTACGGTACAGTAGGTATTAGATATTGTATATATAATAACATGATTGAATTTACCCCCCAAGCAAAGAGACGCTCCGCCACGTGTCTCGGTCATTGGGAGCACATGGTTAACTAGACACCTGTAGCTCAACTAATTCCCGGTTAAGACGCGCATAGGCGCATTTTGGCTTACTAGAAGTCCCCCGACAGGATTTTTTTTAACGTTTTCAACCCTCACACTCACACTCCGTGTTTTCAACACGTTTAATAAATTCGAAAGGTTTTGTGGAGATAACGTTGTGGTTTTACTTTGGGATAAATCGCGATTATATCGTGGTTTCTTGATTATTACCCGTTTATTGGTTGGTCCGGTCGGTTGAAGAATCCCGACCCGACCTTTGACGTAGTATCACCCCTGATTTGTCCTCCGGCGAAGGTTTCCACCCTAGATTGCCCCCCGTCTTGAGAAGGTTTCACCCTCCGACCTGATTCGTAACATTTTTCCTTATCTAGAGTCCGCCTGAGTGAGTGTAACCACCGAGCACCAATAGGTACACAAGGTGAGATGAAGCTTAACATGGGTTCTATCATACATGACGACCGGTCAAAGATCGGGAGGATCAAATCAGTCATCATAGTGATGGTTCATCCGATCTTGAGCCCGATAAGGATCAACGGAGTACCCTCTCCGATAATTGGTCGTCCGGTCAAGTGGGAATCCGATTTTCCCCTACAACTTCGGTTATGGATTTTAAAAACGGTTCCATCACACAACCGTACGAGCAAAGGTGGCGTCGATGACGGACACTTCTGCACCAGAGTCAAAAAGCATAGTGGTCTTCTGTTTTTTTTTCTAGCCGTTGGCTTTGGCTTGCATGAACCACTTGTCAGGCATATGGTACTTCTAGTAGCTCCGTAATTCGCCGGGCAATAAGTACAACTCCATAACCACTTTAGGCCAAGAATATTCATCTATTCGTATACTTCACCAGGTAAGGGTCAGCATTGCTTCCTGGGGGCCGGCTGACGTAATCATCAAACTTACATGTATTGTCGGTTACACTTTGTTTTGCTTCTCAATTATCCTCCCTACCGACATATGCATTGATACTAACATTAGACCGCTCGGCTCGAACCAGATTTTAGCCTGGCGGGAGATCTAGTTTGACATCTTTTCCACCCCCGGTGGCAACATTCCAGCATGTTTAGTAGGGACATACCACTTCTTCATCTGGTTGTAGAACTCTTCAATGGGGCAAAGTCCAGCAACGTCCACCTCCCCGCAAGTCTTGCTGGCAGTGATCAGCCGGATGTGCTTTCCTTTCGCACTTCTTGCAGGACAGCCGTTTCTAGCAGCTTCAGTTATCGTGCTTGATGGATCCGCAATGGGAACACTTTTGTCTGGGGTAGTCCTGGTCAGACCGGGAAGTAAAACCTTTCAGCTGGCCTGACCCGAATGCTAGCTGGGACTGGTGACCAGCTTCTGCCGAAAATAGAGAGCGATATTGCTCCCCTTCCGATTCGCCCCCAGACCGTTGGTATTCATCTTCAAGACTTGTTGCGTCAGAATCCATTGCGACCATGCTGTGGTAGAGTGATACAACAAAAATCAGGAATATGTGGTCCACATACGTCTGTTGACAGGTGGCTGTGGTAACACCCATCAAGACAGAACCGTTGATGGGTGGGATAGGTTGGTTCCACTCAGAATGGTACATAAGTGATAACGGGCTATCGTAAAACGTGGAGAAAAAACAAGATGAGGTCGTTGTCACTCAGCATGAGGCCACCCGCTTCTTCTTATCAACCATCTTCATCTCTATCCGTCTTGGATTTTCCAGTACAAAGTTACAATCGTATACCTTACGCCCCGAAACACTCCCTAACTTTGGTGACCATTTATGAAATGACCCAAGAAAAGAGCGAATTCGCTCGCCCATACAAAAAAAAACAGTGTACAGATTGATGCAGAGACTTGTGGATTCAGATACAGGAATTGTGTCAGTTAGGGAAGTTCTCATTGGGAGGTATGACTGTACTAGGTTAGAAAGGGTTTTCTTCCAGAGTTGTGACCCGGGTCAACTTTTGGCCAACCCGACATGATTTGGCTCAACAGGTGCTCAACCCGGGTCAACCTGAGAAATAAGCCTAACACTTACTACTGGACTCGGGTTACTCGGGTTGCCTACATATAAGATAGGAATTTAGCCAAATCTCACTGTGTAGTTGTAGGTAGTAGCTCTTGTTGGAGATCTCCTGCTGGCATCTCCGGCGAGTTTCGTTCTGCATGAAAATCTTCTAGAACTCCTACCAGAAGTCGTCGAGCGATAACATGAAGTAGACACCTTGGGCTGACTTGAAGGAGCGAGGAGCGGAAAATGGACACTGCCTGCTCGTTATCTGTTGCCTATTGCCCTTCTTGTTGTCCCACCGCTTCATATGCGTGATTAAAGAGGTTGACACAAGGTGGAACTCCACGCTACTTATGGTGAAGAGATTGCTGAGGCTACGAGAAGCCATTGAAATATATAAAGCCAAGTTGGAGAGTGATCTAGCTGTTCAACGAGTAGTTTGGAATACTTTAAAAACACAAAAGACCTCTTCTCGATCGTTACCAGGTTTTATAAAGCCTGTTAAGCCGAGTGCAGACTTTATCAAGCTTGTCACAAACCTCTCCACCCTAATAACTCTGCTCTGGTGACTGGAAATTGCTGGCAGACCTCGTAAACCTTCTGAAGCCGTTCAAGGCTGTTACGGTTCAACTTTGAGGCTCGTATTACTCGACTTTCTCTACAGTTATTCCTTGCTCTTACAAGCTAAAGACTCACCTAATTGAGCAGCGGAATAGTCCAGGAGTGCACCCTTCAATCTATCGCGTAGACGGAGCGATGTACAACATATTTGGCGACAAATGGAAGGCTCCAGGTGTACACGCATTTATCGCCAGCTATCTTGGCCCTCGATTCAAGACCGTCGTTAAACAGATGGACACCTATCTTGTCGGGTCCACCAAGAAGCTGCTTGCTGAGTTAAAAAAAAGAGGAACAAGACCGTCAAAGGGAGATGGCAGGAAAAGGGGCGTCTATCAACGGCGAAGGACCTTCAGCTGTTGGTTTGGGAGCAAGAGGGGGCTTTGATCTCTTGCCCGAAGTGATAATGTTGGCTGGTGATCACGTGGACAACATTGAGGCCCAGCAAGAGTTGAAGGACGAACTTAGCAGATACGATAAGCTCAAGTTTGATCTTAAGTACTTCAGGGACAAGCAGCGAGAGTTTGACAACTTTGATGTGGTCGCATGGTGGCATGGCAATTCTGGATTGTTTCCTGTTCTCACAAAGATTGCATTGAAATATGCTTGCGTTCCGGGAACTTCAGTACCTGCAGAAAGACCCTTTTCGGGGGCAGGCTTAACGATCACAAAGAAGATAACAGGCTCGACAGTGATTTGGTTGATGACGTGCTGTTTCTTCGCACTACCCTGCGACAAGAAGACCGCAAGAAAGTAGCACTTCAAATAAATCAGCAGCATTCTACTTCAAGTGTGACGAGTAATAAGAGCCATGAGACTTCCTACTAGTAGAGAGTAACCATAATAATGCTGATGACATCGCAACAACCCACAAAGTGATGAGTAGCACTGTGGTGTAGTCGCTCTCAGAAATTCTATCTGAGATGAGAACACCCACGGGGGCCCAAATGACTGACTGTCGGAAGAGGTACTCCGTTCATCCAGGTCTTGATCCGATCTGGTAGGCCGAGACAAGGAATGAGCGAGTCAGGTACTAGAGACATCGGCAAGACTTATGTTGGCCAATTGTTCAACTGGCCAAGGTTGAATATCTGACCGGCCAGCCTCGCTTATAAGGCAAACATGAGGTAACCACAGGATTGGGAGCGTCGGGAGAGGCGAAGCGGGAGCGGAAGGGCGCCGCTGAACCTTAGATCCGGTTGTAGACTGAACCGGTCGAGCTTCTTAACGGGCGCACGTGGTCGAAGAATGGATTTTGTCGTCTATAGGGATGTTTTCCGATTTTTTCGGGGTTGAGGGGCAACCATTGATCAGGAATTTCTTCCTCGTCCTCTTCCTTTTCTTCCTCTTCGTCCCCTCGTCTTCCGCTTCGACTTGCTTTGAAACTTCTGCTCACTCAAGTCGCCCGTGTCTAGAACACGGTTTATTTCTATTGGAAAGTATTGTGAGGTTTTGGCTTACCGTGGAGGATCGTGGAATATTAGTTGGATTTCCTAATTACACATAAGATTGGAGTACTATTTTTTATTATCTTTGGTTAAGCTGGCCAATCGATTACTCTCGTTCCAGCCTTCGCGGTATACTAAACTCAATATAACGCGACTCCGCTCCCCGGTGAAGATTTACGCCCAGGAGCGACCCGAGTCCTAACCCTCGCCCCCCTATTTGACGGACTTTTAACTTTTCGCCCTAGAGTCCACCAGATGAGCGTAACCGCCAGTGCTGATGGGTACACAAGGTGAGGTTTTTTAACATGGATCATCTAAGTCGTCACGACCAAGGTGACCGATCCAGCCGGCTGGATGCCGGATCGAATCAAGACCTGGATGGACGGAATACCCCTTCGACAGTCAGTCATCTGGGCCCCGTGGGTGTTCGCATCTCGGAAGGAATTTCTGAGAGCGACTACACACACACTTCTCTGGCAACGATATCCACAGTTCGCATTCTCAATGCTGCTTTTACTTTTTTTCCCTCGTGTGCTTTTGTTTTATACCGTCAAGGCTTTTTCGTGGCTCCATATAATCTGGACTCAGGCGATTCCGAGCGTGTCGTACTGTAGCGAACTTTCCTTCCTTGATCATTCGAACGTGAGCTAGATTGCGTCTACCGGACCTCAGATAGGTCATAGATCTGCTTTGCGATCCACGCTACCATAGTCAGGCTTGACCCAAGTCAAGTTGAGTTGGTCTGGCCATGACCCGGGTTAGGCGATGTCACCCTACTCAAAGTTTGATGAATGATTCGTGCTCCCCTTGAAGAGAGCAATCCATTCCTGCAGTTAAAGTGTGTCCAATCTTATCGAATACAGAGAAAGGTGGAACAGAAGAATCAGATAGCACTAACATAATTTATGGTTTACTTCTTCATTCCCAATCCACCACTCACTACCCGGCATCAACACGGGACAACAAGCTGCAGAAGGAAGCAGGCACCCATTAGAAGTATAAGGTGCAGTAGGAGCAGTAAGCCACGAACCACCGTGAATCATCAATCAGTTGATCTAAACATCATAAATCTCGACGGAGTCCGGCGTCGAATGGCTGAATCACCTTTCATCGTTTTTCATCATCATCACTACTTGATGAGTAGTGCTGTGGTGAAGTGACTTGTGAATTAATTAACGGCCAGGTATGAGATACATCTGGCCGAGGGTACATTCTGATTGGCAGAAAATGCCGTCCAAGGGCGTAGATGCTGGATGGCAGTTGCCGAGTGTATCCACCAGCGGCAGGATGGTGCCAGGCACGGAATCGAGCCAGATGGGCGTGATCAATGGACTTGTAATTGGGCTAGCCAGAGATGGGCCGTCCAGATCAGGTGGGCCAGATGACCACCGATGGTGGATGACCGAAGGGCGGATTGACTGGAAGATGTACTTGCGAAGAATCATGAAGAAGGCTGTGGCTTTGTGGAAGACGGATGAGACGCCAGAAGTGGACGCGGAGCTGCTAAGGAAGCGTTAACGCCAGTGGCCAAGTGGGCTTAGATGGATGGCTATCCATGTCGAGCGGGATATTTGGTGTACGGTACATGAAGGAGTATCCAGGTAGGCTGTCTGGCTGGTTTACAGTACACCAAAGTGCATCCAGGTGGAGCCGGATGGGTTTTGTGTACGATACACAAAAGAGATCCAGGTGGAGCTGACTGGGCTATTTCAGGTAGGACTCATGGCTATTCAGCCGGGCTATTTGGGGTAGGTTACACAAAAGTTTGTATCGGATATAGGGATAAAAATCAGTATACGTTTTGCTTTCTAAGACGCAAGTCACTTTCATTGGTTCACAGCAGAGGGCTAACAAGGTCCCCTCATGCTGCTATTGGTTTACCCGGGGAAGGTTAAAGTAACCCACCGGAAGTCCCCTGACCGGGAGTCGCCGCGTTGCGTATACTCAACTCAAGTCGCCCGTGTTTTTGAAGTTTATCTCTATTAGAAAGTGTGGTAAAGTTTTGGCCTACTGTGGAAGATTGTGGAGTTTCATTTGGATTCCTAATTACATACACGACTGGATTTACCCCTTTATTGCCATTGGTTTAGCTGGCCGATCGATTATTCTCGGTCCAGCCGTCGCAGTATACAAACTTGAAGTATATTGTCAATCCTGCTCCCCGGTGAAGATTCCCGCCCAGGAGCTACCCCTAGTCCTAACCCTCGTCTCCCTATTCGACGGACTTTTAGCCTTTCGCCCTAGGGTCCATCAAGAGAGCGCAACCGCCAGTGCTGACGGGTACACAAGTTGAGCTTTTTGAACATGGATCATCCAACTCAAGATGACCCCCAAGATAGCTTGGCGCCCCGACCTGGTGCAGTCAGGTGCGGTTGAACGCGTTAATGGAGACAAAACCTTGGAAAATGTTGGCCACTAAGATGCCAGATATGGGGGTTTCTTTCAGCCAGTGGTTTGTCAACTTCCAAGAGAAATATCGGAAGTTCGTTGCTACCCACGCCAAGATTATTTGGGAATCTACACACTTTTTATACATTTTGGCGGAAACTCGACGAACTGATCCGCCCCTCAAAACTTATTTCACCTACCGGAAACGACGGCGCGATTGGGTTACAGAGGCATGAGTTCGTTCATGTGCACATGTCTTAGATGGCATCAAGAGCGGTGCATGTGACCTGGACCTTGTTTCCTTCCCCTTTTGTAATCCACTTGGCGAACCGAAGAATTGAGAAGAAAGGGGAACCAACATAGGATGGAACATGGTATCCTGGCCTAAGTAACCCGGAACAGACCACCTCTCTTTTTGAATGTTTGGAAGATATCGACCGTCAGGACCCTTGGCGCAATTAATATCGTGACCAGCCCCCCAATTATCCTGGACTCGAGTGCCCCGGCTTCCGCAACAAGTATAGTCGTCCACAGTGAAGAGCGACCTGACTCGTAGTTCGCTCCGATCCGTTTCTACTCCGTTCTTTTAATCAATATTCCTTTTCTTACCCAATCTCATATGTCCGTCGATGTTTTTTTAGCGCTTATTCCATCCTACGTTCGTCCAACCCTTCCCTCCACTTCGGTCCACCTCCTGCGTTCCACATTTATCGATAACACTGAACGGCTCTTGAAAATATATATGCGACTTACGGTCTGTTCTTCGAGCTGGTTGACCGGTCACTGACCAGATCAGCTGGAGATGCCTAAAGAAGGACCTCCTGTCATCATAGAGTGTATCATGTTCCATCCGGGTCTGAGTATCTGTTTCACAGACCTGGTCATTAAACTGGTTGGATTTGGACAGGTGAATTTCGTCTTTGGTTGGTCCGATTATCTCTGGTAACCTGTTAATTTTCGCCAGTTCGCCCAACATAGCTGGATTCAAGACTGTGAGGCCAGCCTGGTCTCGCATGGCCACCGTAGTCAAATGATCGGCACTCTTGTTCCACTCTCTTTAAACGTGTAGCATTTCATGCTCTGGCCATTTCCTCAGGGCTGACATGACCCGGTCATTCAATAATCTTAGTTGGGGATCCTTGCAGTATAACCCCCCAAAGATTTGTCTAATCACTAGATTGGAGTCACCATATAATCACCCGCCCCTGTGGCTTGCCGGCCAAAAAATCCAAACGAAGCAGCAGCCTCGGTATTCTGCCTCATCCACTGTTATGCCAGGCGTAAACTCGGAGGCAGCGGCCACCACATTCGACTTGATCAGCTTCCAGAAGATGGCACTGTAAGCACTCACTCCCTTCTTGACGCTAGCTGACCCGTCAAAACTCAGATCCATTAACTCTTCTACTGGACCGACTGTCGGTGGTGGGAGTATGATGAATGTCGTGGCTGCTTTCGGAGCGCTATCGCTAACAGTGCTTCTTCTACTTCTGCTCTTGGAGTGGTGCTGGCCGCTAATGCGTCCAGTATCTCTCCTTCTCCTTTAGTGCATTTGATCACCTCTAGTGACCACTGTTACAACAGTGCAGTCCATCTATCCAATCGACCATCAATCCCGTTCGCTGTAACAAGTCATGACAAGGTCGACCGCCTGGATAACACCTTGATAGGCCGGTATACCAACAGCGTATAACACATATCCAGGATCCGTAGCAAGGCCAAAACTTCTTTGTCCATCAGCCCATAGTTCACTTCATTGGTTTTCAGAGTCCGGCTGGTGATCATTACAGGGTAATATACGCCATCATGATCTGCACTAGGGCAGCCGAGATAGCCCACTTGTTAGCATAGATGATGACCTTATCTGAATCAAAGTGTTCTAGAACCGGAGTGGTCGTTATCTTTGCTTTTATCATGCCGAAGGCCACCATCGCCCTGGTCATGTGGTCGTCAGACCTGGCCGGATCTGGGTCGGTGAGCCGGTCGCCTGCTAGGGATGACGGGTCCACCTTCTCATTGACTAAAAAAGCTGACCCGGCCAGCGTTCCTTCTTGCCGGTCCTCCTCCCGCAGCTTATGAAAGTTCATGCAGGTCGTACATCACTGCTGCGTAGACCGCAAAGTCCTCGATGAACGTGAATGTAATAGTTCAGGCTGCCTAAAAAGGATTGCATAGCCTTCAATGACCGCGGGAAGGGTAAATTACTCAAAAACGCCAGATCTTTCGGATTGGCTTCCAGTCGAGCAATCGAAACCTGGTGACCCATATAAGTCACCTTAGTTTTTCTCCGGAAACTGACCCAAAAAGTCACCTAAGTTTTTCTTTAACACTAATCGAGAGATTCAACTTTTCACACGTAATCATCAATTGTTCCACTTTTTCACATAGCAAATCCCAAGTAGTAGCAGTCACGAGAATGTCATCAATGTAGGACCGCCGCCCCAGAACCGAAGGTTTTATGTCGGGGTCTGGGTCACGTTCGGTAAACACGTTCGGTAAACATCACCGACCAGGGCGGAATCCTGGTCTGTCTTGATCTTGAAGTGTCCATAGAATGCGTTATCTATAAGCCGCTGGTATATCTGCGGGACATTTTTAAAGCCACACGGCATCCGGCTTTACTCGAACAACTCAAAGGGCGAAACAAATGCAGAAATTTCTCGTGCACGGTCAGTCAGAAACCAACACAAATCCATTAGTCATTTTAAACGAGCAATACCATAAAACTTTGTCCAAATCCTCGAGCAGGTCGTTAATTAGCGGCATCGGATAAACCATCAGCTTACTTAGCCGATTTACCAACCAATAACCAATGCACAACCTTATTTCCACCCCGTCTTTTAGTTGAGAAGCCGGAATATGCTATTCTGACCAAGCTGTTGACCAGAAGACCGTCGGTCGAAGCGACAGGGGAAAGCCGGATCAAGAAAGGTCCACAGATTTGGAGTGTTATTGGACCCGGCTCACCGAAAGTAGCAGATCCAGAGAGTGAAAATGATGGCGACGGGTTTAGAAACGACTCTGAGGAGAAAGAGGATAATGAACCTGCCGAAGTCGTTAAGGACAAAGGTGAACCCGAAGTAGATCACTAGTCGGGTGATTCACAAGGGGCGACCCAAGATAATGCCGAACCGGAGAAAGTAGATCCGGTAGATGAACAAGTGTATATACATGAAGATGGTGATCAATACATTAAATATATTGAGAAGCAGATGGAAGTTTTGCCGGAAGTACCACCCAATATACTAGAGGTCACCCTGGAAGATCTACAGATCGGTGATCCCGAAGTAAACACTCCCGAACAGATCGATCACCTAAAGAAAATCATATGTAAAAGGCGCCACTTATTGATTGGGAAGGGCAATGCCCTACCCCCAGCTGCTTACGGAGCTGTTTGTGATATAGAAGTTGGAAATGCGAGACCGATCGCTCAACGTTGTCGCAAAGTTGCGCCACAATACCGGGAAAAGTTATCCGATTTGATCAAGGGCTTGTTGAGTACAAAAACCATCCGACCTTCAACATCGCAGTGGCATCACCGATTGTGATTGTGATAAAAAAAGAATGGGGGTGATATTCGACTTTGTATCGACTATAGAATGGTGAACCGCCTCATGAAGTTGATGATCTATCCGATGCCCTTGATAAATGATTTACTCGAGGATCTAGATAAAGTTTTATGGTTCTGTTCGCTAGACATGGCTAGTCGTTTCTGGGTGGTTTCCATGACTGATCGTGCTCGTCTTCCTTATATAGGCGACCCCCATGGCGATGTGGACGGCTGGATGATGTTAGTGGCCAGTAGTTCTTTAATGAATTCTGACAATTTTTCCCGATACCGGGGAGCGACCCTTCGACACATTCGTGCTACTGGCTTCGCGTTACCCACATCAATGTCGCATACTACCCCATGGGCGGCCGGAGGTAGTGCATTACCTGGGCCGATCAGCATATGTCTCTTTTTTCATATGATATTCTTCAACCTGCTGATTGCTTCTGGAGTGTTCACATCTGAGTCGCCCACCTGTAGATCTTCCATAGTAACCGCTGGAGAGCAGGGGGTCACCTCAGGTAGCACTGCCATCTGATCTTCCATGCCTTCGACATACAGATCGCCCCTTTCGTGAATGCGGACCTGGTCGGCTTCCGTATCGGTTCCAACAGTCTTGCGCCGAAGGGGTTCCGCTAAACCATTTCCATCACTCGTCTTCGACCTTCCGGCCGTATCATCCGGGAGCGGTTTTGTCCAGCTACACTCAGGTTGATCTGGTCCCCCATCCTGGTCAGTTACGGCCAATTCCGAATCCTGGTCAGGTGGTCTCCCAAACTTGTCACCTTCGGCTAATTCCCAATCATGGTCCGGATAAGTCAATTCAGCGTCGTCCTCCCCGCGGGACAAGCCAGCATCAGAGGTGGTCGAACATGTGGCCCCGACCTGCCTCACTTCCTGATCTGTCCGTTCACTTGTCTCAGACTGCGTGGGCAAGACTAGTTCGGCTACTGGGACAGGGGTTCGGCGAGCACGCTCAACCTGACTCGGCGATGGCCGGCTCCGCGTCAATATTCGAGAAGGCCTCCGGTACACCGGTTTGGCCAACATAGGTGTCCGGCCTTCCTCCACAGGTTCTTCCTCACTGACTAGATCCGTAGTCGCCTGGTAGGTTTTGCCACTCGATATAGCATCTTCAGCCTATAGTGACATAACCTGACCGGCGGTGCACTTTGACCTCGACCAGCCACATCCTCATGTAAGGTGAGGGGCTGCTCTGAGAGATATTGGTCGTGCTTATGTAATTAAGGTGACCTTCCCCTTTGACGAACGAGAGCACCCAACACTCACCCCTAGTCAGCCATAACATATGACGCCGGTCGTGTGACCGCACTGTCACTTCCACCGTCCGTCCCACTGGAACCGTTACAAACTGGTCCAACTTAAATAATTAGACGTGGGCATCATATAGAGGCCGCCGGCCAGCCAGCTGGATCTCCACTTCGTCACGCAATGTCAATGTGCCATGAGATAAGTCCAGCCGTATGCCGGCAAGGACCATAAAGTCAGTCCCTAGAATTGCATCCTGCCCGGCTAGCCTCCTAACCCAGACTGTAAAATAGTATACCAATGACCCAGTCAGTGTAATCTTACATTCCCCGGGTCACGTATGAGCTTTCTCTAATACCAATACACTCTTGTCGCTTCGTATCGTCTTTTTCACACCCAACCTTACGAGCAAATGTGGTGTCAAAAAGCATAGTGGCCTTCTGGTTGTTAATCTTACCATCGGCCTTGGCCTGCTTCAACCGCTTGCCTGGTGATGGTATTTCCAGTAACCCCGTGATTCTCCGGGTAACAAATTCAGCTCTATGACCACTTCAGACCGAGAATACTCGTCCGTCAATTTACTGATCACCAGGTAAGGGTCAGCCCTGCTGCCCGGGGATCGGGTGACGTAATCTTCAAACTTACATGTACTGTCGGTTACGCTTTGAATTTTGCTTCTCGATTATCCCCCTTACGGACATTTACATAGATACTAACACTAGACCGCTCGGCTCGAACCAGATTTCAACTTGGCGATCTATCTATTTTAACATCTTTTTTACACGTGGTGGCAACATTCCAGCGTGTTCGGTCGGAACATACAACTTCTTCATCTGATTGTAGAACTCCTCGATGGGGGCGATGTCCAGCCTCGAGCACCTCTCCGCAAGCCTTGCATGTAAACAGGCAGTTTTCAGCTGGATATCCCATCCTCTCGCACTTCTTGCACGTCAGCCGTTTCCAGCAGCTTCTGTCATCATGCTTGATGGATCCACAGTGGGTGCACTTCCGTCTGAGGTAATCCTGGTCAGTTCGAGCCGAAAAACCCTTCTGCTGGCCCGACCCAGATGCTGGTCTGGACTGCTCACCAGCTTCTGCTGAGAACAGGTACCGGTATTGTTCCTCTTCGGATTCGCCTTCAGACCGCTGGTAAGCCTCTTCCGAACTGGTCGAATCCGACTCTCCGGCCACCATGCGGACAGCTCGGCCGTCCTGGTGGATGGCGACCGGCTCTTTGATCCGGGTTAAAACTTGACCTGTACCTACCCGCCCCTCCTGCTGCCTTGGGGCCTCGCTTCTTCGCCCTCTGTTAAGTCCGTATCGTCAGCTCTAGCTCCGTAATATTTTATTTCGCAGCAGCGCGAGCTGGTCTACCAGTTCCCGGTCATCCAGCGTACTGATGAGATGTTCCACTTGTTCTCGGGCAGCTTCTGACCGGCTGGCTCTCATTCCTGCGACATTCAAACCATGGAGATATTCCAGAGCGGTCTCATCTGCCCGCTTCTTGGTATGGAAGTATTGACGTGCCATCGACATTCCCGATCCACAGTATTGTTCACCGAATTCATCGACAAGTTTCCTCCAATCGTCTCGGACTTCCCGGCTAAGCTGCTGGATTCAGTTTTTTTGCTGGTCCATTCATTAGGTCTCCAAAAATCAAACATTTTGTCTGGTGTACGGTCTCTAAGGAATGCTGACTTCGTCTTGCTTAGCCATCCTCGGATCCGGTCATTGTCCACGTCCCGTCCAGTAAAATCTTTCAAATCGGACGTAGCAAACATCCAGACCCGGGTGATCGCCCCTGAGCCCGAGTCGAAAGCCTGAGCTGTAGCCATATTGGCTCGGCGAGACATTTCTAGATCCAGGTTATCTGGTTCATAGTGGCACCGAATTGACTTAACGGACACCATGTCCACATCACTGAGTGACGGCTTCCTATTCGGCGACCGTCCGGGTCGGCGACCTGGCCGGCGACTAGGCGGGTCGTCGTGGGGCTCACCCCGTCTTACCTGCGCTGATTCCATGTCTTCATCTATCGACCCCCTCGCATGATGCTGGGCTGGTCCAGGCACCTGTCTTTCCCGGTGGGTGGACTGGTCTTGTGTTCCTGGACTGAAACGACCAGCATTGGACCGACGTTGTCCTCCAAGTATCTTTCCATCATAGCCGAAAACATAGTCTGAAGGTGCTCCGGCATTTGAGGGCTAGCTTGAGGGGTAACCTGGAGGCCATCTTGGGAGCCGTCTTGGGATTCCTTCTTACAGGCTTGGGATTCCTTCTTACTTCTCAAGTCCACGCCTTCGCCTCTTGGGTCTGGATCCGCCGCCGCCGTCCGGTTCTGGACGCTTTGTTGTCTGACCTTTCTCTTATTGGGGACATCTGGATCTTCATCTCCTCCTAACGTGGTGGCCATTGCCACGCGCGCTGCCCCCGTAGGGCCAAGCGTCATGCGGGTCATACCCACAGATGAATCCGTCGAATCTACCTCTGAAGGGGCAGACTCATGCTGCGAAGAATCTGATTGTATTACAGCTGGTCTACCTGCTACTGGCGGTGTAGGTGGGGTCGTTTTAGCTGTTCCTGTCATCTTCTGAGGTTGTGAGCGACCCTCTATCAGTACCAGTCGTTCGCGGAAGGCGCTGGATGCCTCCTTCATAATATCCGCCTCCAGGTCGAATAACTGGTCGGGTCAAAAGAACCGGTATTGATGCGGGCTTGTTTCAGCTGGTCAATCGGTTCTCAAATAAGGGCTACATGGCCACCTGAAAAAGATGGGGGAAACAAGATCCTTTAATCCACCGAGGATTTGGGGTGGGTTATCTTTAGGAGCCCATCTGTCCACAAGAAATGACCCAACTCTCGAAGGTGGTAAGCACGCTCAGGGTCGGTGTCTGTAACCTTCTTTGATAGGCCATTCATCTTTTCTTCTTCTTCTCTTCTTCTTCTTTTTCTTCTTCAAAACGTGGCCTATCCTTGTGGGGTAGACGACCTGGTCCTCGCCCATCCAGCTTTTTTAGGGGTAGGTGACCTGAATGGGTGGTCTGGTCCTGAGCTGACCCGCTTTCCACTCTGGTCATATCCAACCTTCGGTTCTTCTGCTTCTTTATTTTTATGCTTTATTATCCATTGCAAGCATTTTTTTCACCGGATCATGATCAAAAACATAATCCTTCCTCGGACTATGATGCTGCACCATAGTCCGAACCGGCTCCAGATGGGGCATAGTGACCAGCTCTATAGTGACCAGCACCAAAGTCCGGACCAGCTTCAATTGGAGCCTCTAGGGTAGTAACTTCTTCTTTAATGTCGACCTCATAATCCCCAATCCGAGTCGATCATCGTATCCTTCCATCTTCAGCAGCATTGGTGGCGATAGACCTC
>MIQA02002764.1:0-25053 GCA_001887855.2 Sclerospora graminicola | reverse complement strand
TGCACCCGACACAACGTCCTCAACAAATTTGACAGGTTTTGGTCTTTTGCCCTCTAGAGACTAGCGGTGATATTCAGGGTCACCAAGATATCCGGCCACGCGCACCATTGTGGTGTAGTCGCTCTCAGAAATTCCTTCCGAGATGCGAACACCCACGGGAGGCCCAGATGACTGAAGGTACACCGTCATAGGTCTTGGTCCGAGCAGCATCAGGCTGGTGGACGTCACTTCATCTCCTTGGTCGTGACGACTGGGATTGATCCTGTTATGTAAACTACTTGTACCCGTCAGCACTGGCGGTTACGCTCTCCTGGTGGCTGGGTGAAAAGTTAAAAGTCCGTCGAATAGGGGACAGAGTTAAGACTAGGGTGCTCTGGCGGAATCTTCTCCGGGGAACAGGATTGGCGTTTACTTGAAGTTTTTATACCGCAACGGCTGGACGAGAATAATGAATCGGCCAGCTAAACAAAGAAATAAGGGGTAAATGCAGTCTTGTGTGCAATAGAGAATCGAAATGACACTCCACGATCTTTCACAGTAAGCCAAAGCTTCACTACACTTTCCGAAAAAAAAAATCGTGTTCTAAACACGATCGACTTGAGTGAGTAGAAGTTTCACAGCGACTCCCAGTCAAGGGACTTCCGGTGGGTTCCTTTAAACATTCCCCGGGCAAACGAATAACAACTAGGCCGGGGGGGCTTGTTAACCCTCTGTTGTTAACCAATGGTGACTTGTGTCTTAGAAAGCGAAACTTATACTGATATTTATCCCTAGATCCAATATAAACCTGTGATGTACCGTACACAAAACAACCAAACCTGACGGTTATGTACCCTACCCGAAATAGCGTGACTGGGCTTTTGTGTACTGTACACCAAATAGCTTGACCAGATTGAATGGTCATCCACTTCGGCCTGGACGGTACCTGGCCGCCGACTCCAGTTCCTTCTTCATGGTCGCTCACCCATCTCTGGGGTTCCATCCGGCTACTACAGGGACGTGACCCCCCCTCATCTATCCGTCTCTTGACCAATCTACTCCTTGACTAACTATGGCCACCATTAACCGCCTTTCAGTCCCACTTGATCCAGCTGGTCAACTTATGGTTGGCCTGACCCACAGCATCTGGATTACCTCTTTTAGCCACTTTCCATGCTCATTTACTGGTTCGGCGCTTGCAAGTGTTCTTGAACACCTCCGGCAGCCGTCATCCTGCGTCTGCACTCTTGACCATTAATATAAGCCAATCAAAAACAGCATCGGCCAGGTGTATTTCACACCCGGACGTTAACTTATTCCGGAGCCACTTCACCACTGAAGAATCGCCATCAGACCAGGGTCACGTCATGAGAACTTGTTTTGGAAGAGGGAGCAAGAGGCCACGAGTTCTAACCGACAACATACTCCCAAGTTTTGGTTCAAATCGAACGTATAGGAAATTTTTTAATACCTCGGGCAAACGTATAAGATCAAAAATTAGGGAAATCTATGCACTCTTCGCGAACAATTTGTCAACCTAGAGTACGAGAAAGGCACCGAAATGACACAGTATTTGACAAAACTTAAGAACATCGCGGATCAACCCGCACAACCGGACTACCGAGTGGACGAAAAGGAACGCGTCTACCAGGTATTAAGAAGCTTACCAAGCTCTTGATCACAATTCAAGAGCGTATACTTCACTCGATATAGTCCACTGAAATGGACAGCAATGGAAAGTAGTGTTATGGCTGAATATTGCAGACGAAAGCAAACTCGTCGCGCAGCAGTATCTGACGTGCGTGCAGAACTAGCCACAGCAAAAAAAAGAACTTTGTGAAATTGAAGCATTAATTGCGTTAAAACAAAATCGACTGTACGGCGACGACAAATTCCGACGTGGGGAGGGTTCAAGAGAAAGTTGCAGACGAAAGCAAACTCGTCGCGCAGCAGTATCTGGCGTGCATGCAGAACTAGCCACAGCAAAAAAAACGAACTTTGGAAAATTGAAGCATTAATTGCGTCAAAACAAAATCAACTGTACGGCGACGACAAATTTCGACGTGGGGAGGATTCTAGAGAAAGTCAGTCAGAATATAATCAAAACCGCTAGTATTGTCAACAGGAAGGTCATGTCAAACAACAATATCGACTACAAGAAAGCACTTGCGAGAACGCGGCATAAAAATAAATGTACCATGGCAGACTGAAAACAATGGCGATAATCTTGCTACTAACCAAACCGAAGTGTAGAGAATGATGGTGACTGAAGCCGAAACAGACCAAGCCAAGACAAAATCAAACGGCATTGGGTGGGTGATAGACTCTGGTTGTACACAGAATATCTGATGTAGAGTGTCTGTAATGTGTTGAGTTTCAAAGAACAACACAAAGTATTATACGTAAGGATGCATTCATATTCCAAAGTCTAGACTCATGTTATCACACGCATATCCGAGTTGCTACAAATGAATTCGTCGATGCAAAAGGAAAAGAAGCCGCAACACTAACAGTGTGTTTGTCATTAGGGAAACTGGGAGTACTAAAGCTGTCAAATGTACTTTATGTTTCGAACTGAGACAAAACTTGCTGTCAGTGCTTCAAGCGACCTATGCAGGAGCACGTACCGACTTCAATAGCAAACCAGGGTCGGTTATTCTTAGTACACCGAAATTCAAAGCGACTTGTTCTTTTTACAGTGACCATGGACTATAAAATACTGAAGACACATTCAATAAAATCGATAGCATTAACTGTATTTCAAGAATTGACGCTAGATTTAATGCATCGCTGATTCGTTCACACCAGAAAGGAAGTGCTATGGAAAATGCACAAGCAGCAGTTAGTTTAACGTCTCAAGTTCCAGCCGGAGAAGACTCGCTCTCCGTGTGATGCTTGTGAATTGGGTACGAAAAAAGCGTGCTTTGTTTTGTTCTGCCGCTCGCAAAGGAACAATTGCATGCAACGATGTCGTTTTCAGTGACATTTCTGGGCCAATTGACCTCCCGTCTCGCAGCGGATGTCGCTACGTACTGTCATTTATCGCTGCATGATCCGGATACTGCACCGTCTATCTTCTCGGTGAGAGATCGGATTTTTTTCAGCGCTTTGGCAGAAACGCAGCGTAATCTTAGTATTCGTCGCTTCATCAGGGAAAATGAAGGAGAGTATACAGATGATCGATCCGCCAGTTATTGCTACGAAACAGGCATCCAACTAGAGACCACTATCGCCAATACCCCGGAACAGAACGGCATGGTCGAGGTGCGCTTCCGAATTTTTCAACCGTATGCGCTCAGTCTTAATTGCCAGTGGGTCACCGAAGCAACTATGGGGAGAGGCTCTACACACGATCGTGTTTGTCTATAACCGGGCGCTGACATCTGGAACTGGTACGACCCCGTTTGAACGCTGGATCGAATATAAACCCGATATTCGCAAACTACGTGTTTTTGGATCTCTATGCTACGCATACTTATCAATAAAATAGCATGGCCAGTACACTGACACCGGAAAGCAACAATCGAAGAAACGACACAAGCTTGACCTGCGGGCATCTCGGGGTAAATTCGTTGGATATGCGTCAACACAGAAAGGGTGGTTGGTAATGGACTGTGTTTAAACAAAGCAGTACCTACTATACATGTGACGTTAGACGAGTCTGACTCCGACGCTGTTGCCGACGTAATTTTTTTTCTAACTGGCTGCGTGCATGGCGCTAGCGTTCGATTTTTACTCGTACACCGCCACCTCCGCGGCGGACCTGGTATTTTACAGTCGACTTCCACCATCCAAAAAACTCAGTAATGAAGATATACTACTGGGTGATTTTGTATCAAATTTCTATCTGGGCTCAATCAACATCGCTTACGCTCTCCCAGCTATTCATACCTACACACCCGACATTGAACGATGCATTCAAACATTGATCTATCCACAAGTGCTTACCACATACAAGTATCGTCTTATTCTACTGGAGCCAGAAACAAGCTGATATTTTGATGGCATCGAAAAATACAGAGTACAAGAGGACCACGGGAGTGGCTACGCAGTATAGAATGCTGGGAACCGAGCCAAGCAATTAACGACAAGAAATGCACAAATCTGACTACAAGGCGTGGCTAACCGCTATCCAGAAGGGAGGCAGGCTCTGAAGGAAAATCCAACCTGGGTATTGGTGAAAGACCCAAGAACTGAAATGTTCTTCCATTCAAGTGAGCTTTCAAGATTAAATACACCAGTGAGAGCAATGTAGAGCGATACAAAGCAAGATTAGTTGTAGCGGGATACCATCAAGTAAGGATGCTAGATTACGACGCAATACTTGCCCTAGTTGGTCGACAAAAGTCCTTACAAGTCCTATAGGCGATTGTATGTATCGAAAACTTAAAATGTCATCACATTGACCTCCAAACCGCATTCTTTTACGGCACTATCGAAGAATAAGTCTACATGGAGCAGCCCGAAGGACTGACAGTACATGGTCAAGAAAAGCAGGTGTGTGATCTGAGAAAGAGTCTGTACGGGTTCAAACAGGCACCAAGAGCGTGGCATAAATCCCTGACGGAGCAACGCATAGCAGACGGGTTCGAAGCATTACAGGGTGTATACACGAAGCGCACTGAGCAAGGATGGCTACCATTGCTATATATGGTGAGGATTTGGTATTGTTTGCTAAGCATCCTGCAGTGATCTCACGAATGAAAACGATGATTGGTGGAGCATTTAAGGAAAACGACCTAGGGCCAGTATCACTTATTCTGGGACTGAAAGTGACACGCGACAGAGCTACAAAAAAACCATGGATCGACCAACAGCTCAATGCCAGCAAGATGATTGAAAAATTCAATTTAAAAGATGCAAATCCGACAAACATTACCTCAGTTCCCGGCAACAAATTATGGAAACCCAGGAGAGACCGATCGGGGAATGGAATGGCAGAAATTGCTACTAAACCATTTTGACAAGTTGTTTGGTAGCTTAATGTAGTGAAGAATGGCTCAAGGGCCAAATTTGGCGTATTCGATCAGGGACGTTAGCAACGGATATCAGAAACAACATTGGGAGACCGTCAAGTATATACTAAGATCTATGAAACGGACATACGACTTTGGGCTTGAATTTAGCGGGTTAAAAGTAGAGCTGCCAGCGTTTACTGAATCAGGCTATCCAGCTGATGAACATGAACGGAAATCAGTCCCCGGATACGTAGCAATGATTGGAAAATTGTGCCAGGACATGGAGTACTTGAAAGCAAAGAATTGTTTCCCAATCTACAGACAAAGCGGAATATATAGCCTTGGCTCATTGTGCTCGTTAAGTGCTGTTCTTACACCAACTGTTAACAGATCCCGAATATGACCAAGGCACAGCCACATTCCGAGAAGATAATCAAGCGTGCATAGCAATATTAGAAAATCCGACACATCATGCGAATTGAAACACATCGATGTTTGATATCACTTTGTCAGAGACCGTCTACGTGTCAAGGATCTGGTTTTGGAGTACGTCAATTGGAACGACAACGTTGCCGACATATGTACAAAGGGCTTAGCAAAGGATTATATCGAATACCTGCAGGACATGCTTGGTGTGATGTAGGTAAGTAAAGACTCGGTAACGACAAAAAAGTCAGGAATTCTAGAAAGGTTTTTAACATCGGGGGAATGTTATCACTGCAGGATCCGAGGCGGACTGGGGATAGCAAACAGATTTGTTTTTAATATCAGAGGGGGGGGGGTAGAATGCACTGTCACTGCTGGATCCGAGGCGGTAAATATTTGTCACTGCGGCGCTGAGGGTGGCCAACGGAAACGAGGTAGAGGCGGCAAACGCTCTGTCACTGCGGCGCTGTGGATGGTACCGGAAAGGAGGTAGAGCGACAAACGGCAAGTCACTGTGTGCTATACACATACGGCCTTGACCGAGATTGGTGTCGTCAAAGCAAAAAATGAGGTGGACCAACAAACGGTAAGTCACTGTGCGCTCTACACGTACGGACTTGACCAGATTTGGTGTCGTGAAATGGGGCCGGCGAAGTGCACAGTATTGGATTAACGCCTTGCACTTCGGCTCAAAGGTACGGTTTGTGTTAGGTTAGAGAGGCTTTTCTTCCCAGAGGTCTATAGGGAGCTTAAGGGTCTTCCTCACTAGAGATTGGTTCAGAGAAGCATGTGCATATTTACATACAAGTACTCAACAGAATTTACTCCATAAAGAAAACAACAAACAATCACTGGCTACATTAACGACTAACCATGGGATGATAAGCAGGGCGTCGTACCAAATCAACACAAAATACTCGAATACATGTATAAAGAGTAAGTTTATGGGCTAGCCTAGAGCGCACCCACCTTTGAACCCTAGGTTTAATGCTTGTCGAACACCGTTCTATGTCACCTCCACAGCTCAATAATCCTATATGCAATATATGTAACACTGGAAATGAAGTGTAGAAAAAAGGTTCTGAGGTCATGCCTGGAGACTTGGTGGCTCCGCAAATTGATCCGAACATACTAGTAAAATCATGCGCCTTGTCGCTCGGTTGCGATGTACAAACGTAGTTGTGAAAAAACGGGACAATTTTGTACATATCCCCACCACTGTCGAACAAAATGTGCACGTATAAGCGAGATTAACTCCAAAGTTCTATTCCATACCAGCCTTACATTGTCGGAGAGTGCCTCACATTTTCGTATTAAATCCAATAATACGTGAGATAATCCACAAAACAAAAAAATCTCTGTAACGTTTATTCCCGGACACTTAAATCCAAAGACCCGACAGGTCAAACCTCGCCGTATACACTTAGGCAGAATAATGCCGTGATGAGATCACTATCCAACACTTTGGGGAACACTCACCCTGAAGTTGATACACAGCCTCCTTATTCGTTAGCTTGGTTGTAGTAGGCGGCGATTTTCGGGTAGTGTTAGTGTCCTGTAGGTAGTTTAGGCGCTTAGCGTCGGTGTAGCCAGTTATTAAAGGGTGGAAAATTCTTGAAGTTAAGATATAGAAGTACCTCTATCAGGCTACTTCATAGCTACCTTCTTCTCATTGATTCCTACCTATGTATTCCCATTTCTTGTTACTTAGACTAAGTATATTTACGTCCAATCATGAGCCATAATCCTTGCGTTGAACTTCCAATAGCAAAATGCCACAGCCGCCTCTTGCGATGCTACTGTATACCGCGGGCACCACACCATTTCTGACGTAACCAAACCATCAAATTTCCACAGTCATACTTCTTGTTCTATGTCTTGAGGCGCATGCATTGCTTGTAACGCAACCGCTTCTCCCCAATGTGTGATATAGCTTGACATCCCAATCTTGTTAGCTTTCTTTATCAATCTCGCCCATACACCACTCCGCCCATATGTACGTCTCGATGCCAAATGAATAGATACTGTCTCTATCAACTCTATGAAATTAGTGATCTGGTGGGATAGTCCTGCATGAACCCCAATGACCATGATGAGTTTGAACCATAGAAGCTATCGTTATTCCCGCCTCTTTGCCTTGTCTAGAATCAGTAGTGGTGATATTAATGACTTGTTTATCCATTTCCTCGCTGCTCATCTTATACACCTTCCGAATTTCGTCAACTTGCCTCTGATATGGCGATATTATTAGCAGCGTACGAGTCCTTGGTCTTGTCATTTCCTCTCATTTCCAAGCTTAACGCTATTTTGATTCGTTTAATTAACGCCAACGTTAGAGCCACTATAATCACATTATGAAGTTCGTCAAAATGAGAGTTTCAACAAACTAGATCGTCTTGGGTACTAATCAACACTGAACGTTGGTACCCCAACGCATATTCTTCAGTCTGTTGCGGAATTTCGGCTTCCCATTCTGCACTTGCTGTGGAAGGGTCTCCATCTCTCTTAAGTGATTCTCGCTTGAAGCGGCTCGGTCCACAATCTTGAATGGGTTGAATGTCTGCAAAAAAAGCCGCAATCTCGGGGCGACTTCGAAATTTTGCTGCCATAGTAATTCTATGAAAAGCCGGCGCCTTTGGCTTTGTGCTCTTTGAGGCTCAAAAACGTGTAATATTGACCAGGTCCGTTTATGACGTCGATCGCTTAGATTGTAAAAATGCCTCTTATCTCCATCCAGAAGTGTATACGCATAAAATTGGTATGAATCACCAATATCAACCATTTCCTTGGTAGCCGGACGTATACCTTGTAATAGTGCCAACTCGAATGTCTGTCTCCCTTCATCGTTGATAATGAGATGGAACTGTAGAGCGATATTCTCGTGTGCTCAATTTGTAGCTAATATCACTCTGGCTAAGCTCCACACTAGGTTCAAATGCCGTCTCATGATTGCCTTTCCATGTCGATTCCCTCCACTACTCCACAAACGTTCCCTTTCCACCATCTCGATTGACAAAGTCGGATAAATGTAAAATACGGTTCGCTAATGAACCGTTTTTTACATTTCCTCGACTCCGTCATTTCACCCTTGGGTGTTCCAAGTCGTAATTTAGCTTGTGCGCCCACAATCATCAGTGACAATAGTTTTTCCAAATTTTCATCAATAGCCGCGCATGTCTCTGACACAATTGCTACAACCTTATCAGGATATGTTCTTGTGATGCTGTGCACCGCCATGCATTTTCAGCCAGCACATATATACACCTTGGTTCTTTGGTACATCTACCAACGGACTAAGTTCGGTTACTTGTTCCTCTGTCAATGGATTCGCTTTTTTCGTCTTCTTAGGTTTCTTCGTCGTCACGCGAGGTAAATGCTTCGTACCATTCGCGCCAATGGGCACTCCACCCTCCTGAGTCCTGTTCCCATCTTTTGTATCGTCTTTCTTCTCTTTAGCCTCCTCTGCTGCTTCCACCAGTAATTCAAGAAGAGATTCTGCATTGCCTACGGCGTGGGCTGCTTCCTCCCCGCCCGTTTGGGGTTTCGTTATCTTCATAAATGTCTCTTAGTCCTGAATAAAATGCGTACCTAGTATTCTCAACGGAGCGTGTATTATAACCAAAATCCATACAAAACGTTTTCTCCGCAAGATATTGTGGTTCCCCTTTATTTTGGGGACCACACCAAGTTTTGATTCCCCAAAATCCCGCACCGTTTTGGACAAACTCAACTAAAACTCAATTGGAAATAATTCAGATAATACCGTAAACCATCCAAAAATGATACAGACAGTACCGTAGTCCACTCAGAACTGATACAAACAGTACCGTAAATTCCATTTTCTTTACCAATGTCCTCCCATTGGTTATATAATTCACCTGTAACTCCTTCAAATGGTATTCGTATACCGGCAAGTCTTGCTTCAAGCAATCCTTTTATAATCATCCTACCAAATAAGATCATGGTTGTTCTGTCACATCACACTACTCACCCCATGCTTCTGCGGCACACATTAAGGCAGTTTCATTTCATGCAGCAATCACAATAATCAAAACCAACATGCGCTCCAATCATAGCACAGCTGCGTCATAAGGGCCAACAGGGCTTCCCAATGCTTGGAAGCAAACCGATTCTCTAGCGCAACAGGCGTGGTCAGACTAGGGTTCCAATCGTCCATCGAAAGTGTCGGCGACCTACCCACCTACCGAGTCAAGAAAAGAGCCGAGGAACCAACTTCCTCTCAATTGCAATACCCTCGAAGTGAGTCCCCATAGATTGTTGGGGCCAAATGCTTACGGACATCGTGCTGAGCCAGACTCATCGGGTCTTTCGGAACGAGCTAGAGGTCCATGGAATGTTCAGTTGGATCATACACGAGATCCGCCAGGGACACCTCCGGATCATAGGTAGAAGTCGGACCAAAACCTGACCGAAGAGTAGCTTGACTGGTGGACTGGGGAACGGCTGTTGGATAACTGAGTTTCTTATTGGAAGCAGACCACTTCTCTTCCAAATGAAGCTTCCCCTCATCACACGTGAGTGACAGTTCAAAAACTAGATCAGTCGAGACAGGTTTCGTTGAATCCGTTTTCGAGGTTCATCGGTCGGCTCATGCTTCGCGACTAAGCCAGAGCGGTCCGGGTCTGTTTCAGTGGGTTAGTAGAATCGTCGGAATCCGAATCGGTAAGCAATCGGGGATCCGATAACCGTTTACGTTTAGCAACAGTCGACGCCTCGCTGACTCAAGAGTGCTCAACGCGCGACCAAACACTCTCCCACCGATTCTTCACCCCAATGGAGAACCAGTGCGGGGACCAGCCGGATTGCTGATCCGTTTGTTGGTGGCGGGATCAGACAGTGCAAGACACGGACTTGGAGTGGCTGGAGGATCAACCCGAGATAGAGAAGGCAGAGCTTGCGGAAGCAGGCAAAGCTTATGGACCAGTCAAAATCTCACCAGGTCCAGCATCAATAGGCAATCGAGCGGTCCGTGAAAAGCTGGGTGGAGACCAACTCAAATCAGAGCCCCAATCGTATGAATCGTCAGGATGGGAAGTGGGGGCTCCAACAAACTCAGGCAAACTGCCTTGAGTCTGCTGCAACAAAGTCGAGTCGGTGTTTAAAACGGCCCACTTTTTGCCAGCCTGATATAACTCGGTCTACATCTTTGTGAGCCGGCAAGTCCAGTTGTATTCTTCCAGTTTCAACCTTTCGTGCTTGACTTGAGCACAAGCCAGTTCTTGGCGGCTGTCCTCAACATTTTTCTGGGAATCATCTAGGCGCTTTTGCAGCCCGGACCGGTCAGCTCGTGAACTCGAGAGCTAGTTCGAAAGCAAGTCGGCGTGTTCATCAGTGTGTCGGAGATGTTCTTCAAGACGACCCACTTCTTGAGTCATTAGCACTCTCTCCTGTATCAGTCGGCCATGACCCCGGTGATGAATTTCAAGTCGCTTTTAACGACTCGTCACCTCGGCCATCGACGTTTGGAGACTTTCAATCTGCCGATCTGGATAAATAGAAGAGAATCCATTACGCACAAGGGAATTGAGCAGAATATAAACTGATATGTACCTTGATCGTGGGCAGTTGCACACAAAGCCTGGACAACCGATTGCAAGGAATTGACCATATCGGTCTGTGCAACTTCCTGCGGTGTCTGTGATGCTGCCAGGCAAGTGATCACGTTCAGTATATAACAGTTTAATTCGGTTTTCCTTGTGCAACTGATACGGGGCCAGATCGGCGCGAACATCGTTGTGCCGATCATTATACTTAAGTAGGGCCTCAAGACATTTAGCAGAGTCACAGGCCTGACACCCAGCAACCGCGGCCTAGTGAGGTAGCGGTTGCAGGTATTCGATATCACGAGTCCGTCGTTCGATTTCGACGCGTTGGGCAGCTACTTGGAGAGTTTCTGACCAACCAGTCGTAGACAGCGAGATCATCTCATTGACCATGTCCTACAGACCCTCCCGCAGACGGCCAGCATCCGCTGCAGCCAAGGAAAGCGGGCCAACTCCTCCACCAAAAGTGACAGCTGCTGGAGACGCTGAAGAAATCGGCCCGAGGCGGACCAATTAACGATCGGAGCCGGGCAAGGAGTTACCGTAGATGTTGCGATTGTAGTCGCCGAAGTGGCCGGGCGTACACGAAGCGTGAGTGATGAAGGATCCGTCATAGGATCGAGCGAAGGAGTCGTTAACGATTCGGGAGAAGAAGTTGAACTAGTCGTGTCCGTGAGATGGAAACAGCTATTGTGAGTTAGTCGGACTGCAGCCGTTGTGCGGCTGCGATCCGGCTCAAGGGCGGCTGTGGTGAAGCGGATTCTGAAGATGCAAAATGAGTAGCCCACATCTCTATGCTTATTGGATGGTCGCAAGATCGCGCATTACGGATGGCCAGGAAGTGACAGTTGATATGGGGGACAAGTCGACCCAACGTTGAACGGTACGCATAATAACGGGGTCAAGTGGAAAGTATGAAGAAACGTACGCACGTCACAGTTGCTATGGCAAATCATCTGTTATTACACTGGAGTGAATCGGTCAATTCATACGACCACCTAAAGACTTTGGATGCCAGACCAGGAGCCGAATATTGGCTGGAATACGTCCACAAATCTGGATTCGACTAGGCCAACTAACGGGATTAAGCTGGGTTATGTTTTCCGAGAGTCATTATGGCTGGATATCGGTGATTCGAGCGGTTAGATTGGCTAATGGGTATGATCGATTCGTTAAAACGGCTGGTCTAGATCTCGGGGTACTGTGGTCGATGTAAAACACTAGAGGAGTTGAAGGAGATAGAAAGGGAACAGATTATATTGCGTGGATTATCTGGAAATGTCCCAGATCAGGTTGAAGACAGCTTCGGAAGTCGGCTTCAGAAGTCGGCTCCAAGAAGTCAAGTCCAAGTCGATTTCAACACCAGGTTCAAAAGTCGATTTCTAAAGTCGGTTTCCAAAGTCGGTTTCCAATGTCGGTTTCAAGATCAAGCCCGGGTCAGTAAAGGTGACCCGACCGTGAAGGATTATAAAGGCAGCAAGGATGGACGGGTTGTTATGAAGATGAATTGAAGGCGATATCAGCCAATTATGTGAAGAATGATCAAGATCGGAATATTAGGTAAGTCACATTGGTTGGTGGTGTACGGTAAACATAGTATTGGATCTTTATATTTTAAATTTAGGATTGAATTTACCCCATAAGCAAAGATCGCTTCGCCACGTGTCGTCGGTCATTGGGAGCAAAGCGTTAACAAGGCCCCCTGTACATCAACTTATTCCCGGTTGAGACGCGCATAGACGCCTTTTAGCTTACCAGAAGTCTCCCGACGGGATTGTATTACACGTTTTTATCCCCACCCCTCCCGTCCACGTGTTTTAAACACGTTTGTTAATTGGAAAGGTTGTGGAGATAACTTTGTGGTTTTTCTGTAGAAGTTTGTGATTATATCGTCGTTTACGTGATTATTGGTTATCTCTCGTTATTGGCTGGTCCGATCGGTTGAAGTATCCCGACCCAACTTACACGGTACCTTATACACGTTACTACCCCTAATCCGTCCTCCGGTGAAGATTTCAACCGGAGAACACCCCTGTCTCGAAGAAGTCACTTTCCCCGGCCTGATCGGGAAAATCTAGAGTCCACCTGAGTGAGTGTAACCACCGTGAGCCAATGGGTCCACAAGGTGAGATGAACTTAAAATTGGATTCAGTCGTGCATGACGACCGATGGAAAGGCCAAGCCAGTAATTCTTATGGGGGTTTGTCCGATCAAGAGATCGACCAAGATTCGCGAAGTACCCTCTCCGATAATTGGTTGTCCGATCCAGTGAGAATCCGGGTTCCACCAAGAACGTCGATCTTGGATTTAGAAATCGGCTCCACCACAAGTGCGTGTAAATTCAGATTCCGACCCTGACTCGGCTAAATCTACAAGGGAAGCCTTCGTGACCGCTTCAATCGCAATTTCACCACCGTCCAGCTAAACGCTGACCCGCCATCCGGCTCTAAGACAACTCGCAGTCCAGCTCAAAGGCTAACTCTCCGTCCAGCTCGAGGGCTCACCCACCCGTCCAGTTCAAAGGCCGACCCACTTTCTATCTTCAAAGTGGATCCACTGCATGAATTAAAAAGAAACAGGAGGCGGACCTTCCATTGCACCAAGTAACCATGAATGTAAAAAAAAGAGATGATTTATCCGTACCACCTATAAAAATAAAATCCAAGCAACATCTATTTTTACTTGAAATATAGCTAAAATAGTAAAGTGGATCCAGCTCCAAAGTGGATCCACTGCATGAACTAAAGCAGAAATAGGGGGGCGGACCTTCCATTGCATTAAGTTACCAAAAATGAAAAAAATTGAGATGATTTACCCTTAGCACCTATAAAATTAAAATACAAGCAACATCGATTATACGTGAAATATAATTTAAAGAAGTACATTCGATCCAGATCTAACGTGGATCCACATTGCAGCTGGATGGCGGGACAGCCTTTAAGCTGGACGGAGAGTTAGCCTTCGAGCTGGACGGTTTCGAACTGGACGGCGGGTCATCTTTCGAGCGGGACGGTGAGTTAGTCTCGAAGAAATCCAGACAGTGATCTTGAATAAGACGAAGACGATGACGAAGATTATCGTATCCATTAGGTGTGTGCCGCTCTATCCCGGTCCCGTGCAGCCACACGGCGATCTATATTAAACTCCGATAGCAACGTTAACTCCCAACCGTCTCCGGATCACGTGAATGATCCGCAGACTCCCCCACCAGCTGGCATTGGTTCTGAGATGCCTAGCTCGAACCAGCCTTACTTACCACCCCTCCGCCCAGTTGCCCTCTTACTTCGGAGGGCGATCCAAACCTAAAGAATACCAAAAGTGCACAAAAAGGCGAGGAGAAGGTCAAAGAGGAAGAAGCGAAAGAAGAGGGGAAGGAATAAGAAGAGGAAATACCAGATCAGTGGCTGCCTTTTAACCCTTCCGAAATCAGAAGAACCAACCACCAGGCTGTTGAAGTCGGGTTCTTAACCGGCCCTTCAAGCAGGTCGGTTAGGACGGCCCTCGGCCAGACCACGGAAACGGCGGAGTGGCTCCACCCCAGGGTCTCCTCTTCCGGCGCTTCCCATTCTGCGGCTTCCTCACGGCCGGCTCGTTGGTGTAGCTAACTTGATGGAAATTCTACCCTGGTCGGTTGAGCAGTTAGGGGATGTGAGTCTCGCAAATGTCACTAGTTCGAGACTTGCCCACTATCTGTCCAGACCAGCTTTTTGGATATTCCCGCCATCCGTTAAAGCGCCCCCCGAGTCGACCTAGCGCCCCGACCTGGTGCAGGCAGGTGCCATTGAAGAGTTGACGGACTCGAAACCGTGGAAAATATTACCCAACAGTGTGGCCGGATATGGAGCTCCCGTCTAGCCGGTGATTCTCCGATTTTCGGGATGCATATCTGGGCTTCGTCGTGATTCATGAAAAGAGTACTATACTACTCCTCAACTCTATATATAGAGAAGTTTAATATAAAAAAGCAGTATACCACTCCTCAACTCTATATATAGAGTTGAGGAGTGGTATACTGCTTTTTTGCCCAAGCTATTTAAGAGTCTACCTATTTCTTATACATCTCGGACAGCGCCCGACAACTTGACCATGCACTGACGACCTACCACAATGTCACAAACAAAGGCGTAATCGGAGGGCGAAAGCGTTGTCCCGTCTATGCGCACTTGGCCCAGATAGGATCAAGACTGGTCAATGTGATTTGAACAATTCCTATCCCCTTTTCATCCTGCCCATAGCTAACAGGAAGTTCAAGAAGAAAAGGAATCCGCCGAGGATAGCACATGATATCCTGGCGTATACTATCCGGATCAGCCAACCTGTCTTCGCGACTTTTACTTCAGGATCGATCTCATCAATAACCGGCAAGAATGCAGTATCCTTATCTAGTTCAGAAATTTCTGATACCGCGAGTTTATGACGAATCTCTAGAAGACCTCGACCGGCAAGGCCCCTGGCAATATCAATACCGTGGCCAACTATCCAGCTACCCTGGGCTCCTAGTGTCTCGACTTTGAGGTACAGCATAGGTTCTTATTGGATTTAGGGATAAAATTAGTATACTTTTTTCTTTCTAAGACACAAGTCGCTATTTGTCCACAGCAGAGGAGTAACAAGGTCCCCTCTAGTTGCCATTGGTTTGCACGAGGAAGGTTACAAGGTACCCACCAGAAGTCCCCTGACCGGGAGTAGTATACAGTGGTAAAGCGATCGGGAAATATTGGGACTGAAGTGGACCACACATGGCCGTTGTTTGGTGACGATAGAACACCCATCAACATATGACGGTTGATGGGTGGGAAAAGGCTGATCACAGTAAGAGGAAAAGGTGGCGGACAACGGATATTCACGATGTGGAGAAATCAGCCAAGTACTGTCGTTAAGCCCAGTCCCAGACACTGATGGAATGATGGAGATCACGATCACGATCGTTATTACGGCTACTAAGTGGAGTTCCCGTGGATGTAATATGAGAAGAGTAACTGTTGACATGACGTGTCAAAGGCAGGCGTCTAGCCGATCTATGAATGGTATAATGGTTGAAGTTGATCATGACACGAAGTTACGGCCTGATCAGCCTGTTATGCCCGAGCAATGAAGATTAAATGTGGAATGAAGTCGGGCATGTGGAGTGACAGGTTGTGTGAGTGACGATAACCTATGGTTTGTCCGAAGATGACGTGGCAAGGCCTGATCAGGCCTGATCAGCCGAGATCGGTGTTCGTGAGTGATGATAACTTATGGTTTGTCCGAAGATGACGTGGCAAGGCCTGATCAGGCCTGATCAGTCGAGATCGGTGTTCGTGAGTGATGATAACTTATGGTTTGTCCGAAGATGACGTGGCAAGGCCTGATCAGTCGAGATCGATGTTCTATGGTTGTCCTGACGGGGTATAAAGGTCGGAAGTATGGCCTAGAAGATGAATTGAGTCGTGATGATGATGACCCAGAGCGTTCCCGAGGTGATCAAGGGCTGATCGGCCCGATCACCACCTGATCACTCGCTTGATCACTATGCCGATCGTGATCAGGGCCGATCAGCCTCTGATCAGCGTTCAGATGCAAGGGCAAGTAAGTTCTCGGTTTGGTCGGACTATATATGAAGTGGACAAGTGTTGAAGAGCAGGTCTCAAGTGGTTTCAAGGTCGTTTGTTGAAGATCAGGATGGGTTGAAGATCTTTTGAAGAGTCGGGTCGTGATCAGGGCAGAAGCGGTACAGATCAGCTTGAAGGTGCAGCCAGGATGGGCAAGAGGGTGTTACGCAACCGTGCGACGAAGTAAATAGGTTCGAAGTAAAGGTCAGGCATGAGTTGATGTATGGTACACAGGTATAGGACATTTGCATATATAATAACAGGTTTAGATTTTCCCCCTAAAGCAAAGAGTCGCTCCGCCACGTGTGCGGTCATTGGGAGCACAGGGTTGATTAGTCCCCTCTTGCTCATCTATTTCCCGGTTAAGACGCGCTTAGACGCATTTTGGCTTACCGGAAGACCCCCGACGGGTTTGTTTTAGGTGATCGAACCTCACCCTCAACGCGCACGTGTTTGGAACACGTTAATACTATTGGTAAAGGTTTTGTGGAGATAACGTTTGTGGATTACTGTGGAAGATCGTGGATTGATCGCATTTTCTTGGTTTCGTTATATCTCTCTCTCATTGGCTGGCCTGATCAGACGAACTTTCCTGATCAGTGCCTAGATACTGAATAAGTGTCGACCCCAACCCGTTCTCCGGTGAAGATTTCCACCCGAGGACACCCCCCGTCTCGAGAAGGTCAAACCCTCCGACCTGATCAAGATCATCCTTTTCGTCACCGAGTCCACCTAAGTGAGTGTAATCAGCCCCGATCGACGGGTACACAAGGTGAGATGAAGTTAAACATAGATCCTGACGAGCATGAAGACCGGCCAGATGACCGGGAGGATCAGATCAGTCACCACAATGGTGATTCATCTGATTCCGATGCTGATCAGGATCGACGGAGTACCCCCTCCGATAGTTGGTCGTCCGGGCCAGTGGGTATCCGGATTCCACCCACGACTTCGGTCATGGATTTGGAAATCGGCTCCACCACAATGGTGCGCGTGCCCGGATCACTTGGTGACTCTGGAATCACCGTGATTCTTTTGATGATGAAAAAGATGTGAAAATCAAAGTGGAGGAAACTTTTTCGGGTGTATTGGAGGAAGGCGTATCGCCTCCGATGCTGTCCATTTCTTAAGGAAGCGATGATCGACCTGGTTTGGTGGAGTGCCAGGTCGAGATTAAAGATGAAATAACTCCCCACATGGCCCCGATCGGGGCCGATCTGGGTTATAGTAAAGTTGATTATAACCCAGGAAAGGATCGAGGTGTTAACCTTGATCCTATGCATAAGAAGAAAATGGAAAAAGACAGAAAAAACATGGGGCGGATCATTGTGATCCACCTAAAAAATATGTGAAACCTAAACCGAATATCTTCGAGGAAGACGAAGAGAAGATCGAACCAGCCGAGAAGACCACTGTTCAAGATGTGGAACGACTGTTCTATCTTCGAGAGTTTCACAAGTTCCTGACTACCAACCAAGTGATGAAGATCATTAAGCCTAAGATCATCGGGAAGCTTGAAGGTCGGGCGACCAGGCCGGTTATCACAGGCAGTCAACTTGATCTGATCAGGAACCTCTTGGCGCAGATCAACGAGGTTGGCTTCACTACTGGTGCCTTCGACGCGAATATGTTATTCGATCTGGATCAAGAGACGATCAGAGAAGCTATGACCACCCTGTATGATCACCTTGCCTCGTTGCTAGGGGCGAACCCAGTGGTTCAGTCACCGATCGCGGATCCTTCGCACCGATCACAGTTGGTTGAGTATCCTATGGATATTGAGTCGATTTATCAATCGTCATCACGATCTGGAGCGGCATCCACCGACTCCTCGGTTGGGATCACACGTGTGACGGTGGTCCCGAAAGGGATCCAGCAGATCGACCCCAAGATCGAGTCGCAGAACAGGAAGAGAAAGCCGGAACCTGGTAGAGTCGGATCGGACGATAGTTTCGAAGATGCTCAGGAAGTGCCACAGGCCAATCCGACCTCCAACACTGGTCATACCAACATGCCGGAGGTCCCAGAGCAATTAAAAGCAATGTTCGCGACTATGATGAATCGATTTGCGGGTGAACAATATGGATTGCCTCAGTACACACCTGGACAAGGACAACCATGGCGATCAGCACCGAACATTAATCAGTCCGCTGAGAAACCGGTCAAGAGACCCGTGGACGTGGAGATGGAATCAGTCCGATCAGCCGGAATTGTTCGTTCGATATGCCAGGCTGATCACCAAGATTGATTTCACCGATCACCCCCGCGGAGTGATGTGGACATGGAGTCAGAAGGCGAGATCAGTCAGCATTTCGATCCAGATGATCTGGACATTGAGATGCCTCGTAGGGCGAATATGGCCTCCGCGCAGGCATTTGACAGTGAATCCGGAACGATCACCCGAGTGCGAATGTCTGCGATCTCGGAATTGAAAGATTTCACCGGCAAAGATATGGATGACGATCAGGCCAGGGCTTGGTTAAGCCGGACTAAGTCAGCTTTTCTGAGGGACAAGACACCGGAAGCTGAAAGATGCCTGATCTTCGCTGATCTAATGAAAGGTCCGGCCAAGAACTGGCTTAAACAGCTGAGTCGAGAAGTGCGTCTGAAGTGGCCTCGTTTGTGTGAAGAGTTTGAAGAACAGTATTGCAATTCGGGGGTGTCTGTCGCTAGACAGTACTACCACATGAAGAAAAGATCCGACGAGACGCCGATCGAGTACTTACATCGGTTGAATGTTGCTGGTCTACGCGCGAAAATGCCGATCAAGGACCCACGACACCCGGATATAGCCCGTGAACATGTTGAGCACTTCATTGACACTCTGGATAATCGTGATCTGGCTGATCAGCTAACCCTGCTCCGTATAAAGGATTCAGAGCAACTGGAATTGACTCTGAGGACGCTGCAGCGAGCCAAAAGTCGACAGGCCAAGGTCGAGGTAGGATCGAACCGGTACCGGTCAAGATCACACCCTGATCAGGGCAAGATACCGACGGCACGACCAGCCCGAGCAATTCGGATGATCACGAAGGAATCGGACAGTTCCAGCTCGGAAGAAGAAAGTGGTCAATCAAGTCTGAGCTCGGACGAGGAACAGCATCGTCATATCTTTACGACGGGGCCAGTGTATCGCCCGAGATCATCGACTAATGGCATGGATGGACGAAAATCTGGTGGTGTTCAACCTGATCAGGACCGATCTCGCAAGAGATGTGTGCATTGTGGGTCGACCAAACATGGAGATCGTGATCGTTGGAAAAGAATTACGTGTGGAAAATGTGATCGTAAAGGTCATCCTTCTGATCATTGTTTTTTCGTGTGCAAGACTTGTGGGAAGCTTCATGATGCCGGTGCCTGCCCTATTGAAGATTTTTTTAATCTGATGCGCAAGTGGTATGTGCCGACTAAACATGCTGGTATGCTTCCACCAGATGTTGAGAAGATGTTAAACTAGATCGCTCGCCAAGTTGGAATCTGGTTCGAGCCGAGCGATCTACGTTCTGCATTTATGCATATGTCGGTAGCAGAGATAAGTTTGAGGAAACGAAGATAACCGACAATGCATGTTCTAATTTGAATAGCATCGATCGATGTCCGATCTACAGTCTCAGAGTGGATGAATATTCCCGATCGGACGTGATCATGGAGTTGGACCTACTGCCTGGTGAATCCCGAGGATACTGGAAGTATCACTCTCCCGACAAGTGGTTTAAACAGGCTAAAGCTAATGGAAAGATCAACAATGAAAAGCCACTATTTTATTTGACTCTGGGGCGGAAGTCTCGATCATCGACTCCGCCTTTGCTCGTAAGGTGGGATGTCGTATAGACAGTACCCAGAGGCAAGAATGCGTTGGGATCGGCGAGAGCTCATATATGACGGAAGGACGATCACGTGTTAAGATCACCCTGGCAGGATCCCTGGTCTACTATTTTAACGCTTGGGTTGGCCGGTTAGCCGGTCAAGACGCGATACTGGGGATGGATTTTATGGTACCAGCCGGTATACGACTTGACCTATCTCATGGAACCCTGACTCTGCCGGATGAAGTGCAGATTCAGTTATCTGGCCGACGACCTTTATATGGTACTCATGTACGGATGTTAAAGGTGGGTCAGTACGAGAACATTGGGGTGTCCCGATCAGTCGATGTCATGATTCGGTCGAGTGATCGGCAACAGAAATTGTGGCTGACCCGTGGCGAACGTTGGGTACCAACGTTCGTTAAAGGTATCGGCCGATCAAGCTATATCAGGGTCACAAATATATCCGATCAGCCGCTGATCCTCCACGAAGATATGATCTTAGGGATGTGGTTACCTGAAGGGAAAGTACCCCGACAGATCGGATATGTTTCAGTGGGATCACGAAGATACATTGAATGGCAGAATCTGGCTTATCAAGCCACCACGGACATGATCAGTGACGAAGATTTAGCGGTTGAAGATACCTCACCTATGGTCGAGAAGCCGGAGTATTCTACGCCGACCAAGCTGCTGATCAGGAGGCCACCGATCGAAGCGACAGGGGAAGGCCGGGTCAAAGAAGGTCCACAGATATTGAGTATAATTAGGCCCGGCTCACCGAAAACAACGGATCCAGATAGCGAAAATGACAGTGAGGAGTTCAGGCGCGATCATGAGAAGGAAAAGGAGGATGAACCAGAGCCGAAGTCATTACAGAGGAGGGTGAACCCGAAGTAAACCATCAGTCGAGTGACGTACAAGGAGCGACTCAAGATGACGCCGATCAGAAAAAGGCAGATCAGGTGGACGAGCAAGTGTGTATACACGAAGGTGGCGATCAGTATATTGAAGGTATCGAGAAGCAGATGGCCGTGTTACCGGAAGTATCGCCCAATATGCCAGAAGTCACCATGGAAGATCTACAGGTCGGTGATCCCGAAGTGAACACGCCCGAGCAGATCGATCAGCTAAAGAAGATCATCTGGAAGAGGCGTCACTTACTGATGGGGAAAAGTAACGCCCTACCCCCAGCCGCGTTCGGAGCTGTTTGTGATATAGACGTGGGAAATGCGAGGCCGATCGCTCAGCGTTGTCGTAAAGTTGCACCTCAATACCGGGAAAAGTTATCCGATTTGATCAAGGGTTTGCTGAGTACAAAGATCATCCAACCATCAACATCGCAGTGGGCATCACCGATCGTGATCGTGATTAAGAAGAATGGGGTTGATATTCGATTGTGTATCGACTATAGAATGGTGAATCACCTCACGAAGTTGATGGTCTATCCGATGCCCCTGATCAATGATTTATGAGAAGATCTGGATAAGGTTTTATGGTTTTGTTCGCTGGATATGGCTAGTGGTTTCTGGGTGGTTTCGATGACTGATCGCGCTCGAGAGATCTCGGCTTTCGTTACACCTTTCGGACTTTTCGAATGGAATCGGATGCCGTTTGGATTAAAGAATGCCCCACAGATCTACCAGAGGCTGATCGACAATGCTCTCTATGGATATTTTCAGATCAGTGCTGATCGGGAAGCCACTGATCTACATGATGTGTTTACGGAAGGTGAACCAGACCAAGATCAGGGCCGATCAGTGTTGGGAAGGCGATCATATATAGATGACATCTTGATCACAGCAACATCCTGGGATATGCTATGCGATAAGGTCGAACGACTTCTGAACACCTGCGAGCGCTGGAATTTATCGATCAGTGTGGTCAAGAGTTTCTGGGGTCAACCCAAGGTCGCTTACCTCGGCCATAACGTGTCAATCCAAGGTTTGGAGGCAAACCCGAAGGATCTGGCCGCTCTCAGCAACTTACCTTTCCCCCGATCACTGAAGGCCATGCAATCCTTCCTCGGATCTCTGAATTATTATAGCCGATTTATCGAAGACTTCTCGATTTACGCCGCTATACTATATGAACTGAAGGAAGTTGATTATCATGGGCTACGAGAACGTGATCGGGTAGGAAGATCACCAATTGAGACTGATCACGAAGTGGGGGTTACTGAAATGGATCTCAAGACTAGATCACTGATCGATCGGACTGATCCAGGGTCAGAGGACCATATGAAGCGAGCTATGGTAGCCTTCAGTATGTTAAAGGCGAAGATGATCTCGACGCCGATACTGAAACACTTCGATCCGGAGAAGATCCCCGTGGTGATCTTATATGCCAGTAAATGGGCAATATCGGCCGCACTGGTCCAAGATCACGATGGAGTTTATTGTCCGGTGACGTTCACAAGCCGAACATTAAAACCGAATGAAGTTAACTATGGTATTATGGATAAGGAGGTGCTATCATTATTACGTGTATTGGATGTTTGCTACTCTATGCTGGTAACTAGATCAATTAAGGTATTATCCAGGCGATCTAGTTTGGCGTGGTTACTGTCCGCGAGTGGTTTAGATGGAAGACTGGGGCGATGGGCAACGGTGTTATCTCAGTGGACCTTGGAGATCATCAAGTGCACCAAGGGCGAAGAAGAAATTCTTGGAACGCTGGCAGCCAGCATCACGCCCCGATCAGAGGTCGATGAAGCCCTGATCGAGGTCGCTCCTCGGAAGCAACCACGTGAATCGATCACTATACCCCCACCGATCGTCGGTTCGGAGGAAGATCTGATCGTTGTAAGTTTCGACGGATCAGCGAGCGTGAAGAAAGGCGTGGGGGCGTATAGTGCGCTGTTATGGAAACTGCCTGAATGGACTGTTATCTCGGCCGGTTCAGATTATACTCCAGGTATCACGGTCAATGAGGCTGAATATCGTGGTCTGCTGCTAGGTTTGGATCTCTTGCAAGAGCAAAAGATCGGAAGAGTAATCATATGTGGAGATTCAAACCTGGTAATTCGGCAGATCACTGGAGAGATCGACTGTAAAGCACCACGTTTGAAGCTACTGAACGATCGCGTTATGAAAGTTTTACGTGGATGGCCAAGTCATGATTTTTTACATGTGAAACGTGATTGGAATCGGAGCGCAGATCACCTAGCCACTATGGCCATGCGTGATCAGACCGGATCAATAGTTACTGATCAAGCATTGCTGGAAGAACTGGTGGAGATCAACAGGCTGCCTGAGCTGATTCATGTGGAAGATGAAAAGGAAGCAGCCCAGATCTCGATCATGACGAGATCGCGAACCAGATCACCACCTAACAGATCACTCTCTCGACAAAGCTTAACAGAAGAGATAATACAGGAGTCTCAATAGTCTGGGTTACACATTGTGACAGATCAGCCAAAAATGGTCGAACAGGTGGAGATCAAGGTGGTTGAGCTGGTTCAGAGTCAATGGATGTATATATATAATGCCCGAGAACTACATTTGCATACATGTGAACGATCGATATACAAGATGGAGACAATATTGGGACCTGGTTATGAAGTGTGGATATGGAATGTGAAAGTTATCAAGAAGTTGTCGTGATATATTGATGATTATGAAAAGAACGAAACGAAAGATGGTTATCACGACAATTACGGACCATACTTCGTGCGCAGACGAGAAACCGTAAACGCCGGATGATGCATGGGGCCTGATCGGTATTGGTTCCGCCAGGGTTCTTGGTGATCGGCAAAGATCAAGACATCACGCAACGTGCCGATCGGAGTCAGGTGCCCATAACAAGGATACCACTCCCCGCCGTCGGCCTTGATCCCTCGCGCTTCCGCTCGGTGAACAGGCAAAGTCGTTGTGATGGTGGTCCAGCGAGTTTTCGAAGTGATTTCGGGCTGATCGCCCCGATCACTACCCGATCACTCGGCTGATCGCTATGCCGATGATGGTCGGGGCTGATCAGCCCCAAACCGGCGTTTAGACAGCTGATCACGCTTCATGGTCAAACTTTGAACGTGACTTGTCATGTCCTGCAGATCTTGATCAAGTTTGTTGCGATCTTATCGGAGAGCCGACAGCTGGCTAGCCTGATCGGCAGAATTACGTTCCAGGGTATCGATTACGACCCAGCGATCGAATAATTCGGCATTAAGCGCTCGATTGGCATCATATAGGGAGATCAACTCGGAATTGCGCTTCGGAGTTCCAACTGTAGTCGGCAAGCTTCCATGGACCCCAACGTGAGTGGACCAGATCAATCTATTAGACGGGCGAGCTTTTCCAAGTAACGGAGGGGGCGATCTAAAGAAGGTCGAGCGGGAAGACTCCAAGATGAACGATACAAAGTCAGGATCGATGTTGGACGGATGAGGCTGGTCGTGATCGGCGCCGAAGTCGTGATCAGGGCGATCGCGGAAGCAGTCGAGCTGGAAACGGAAGGCGAGGCAGCGATCGGGCAGGCAGCCGAAGAAGACGAAGAAAGAAGAGAAGATCAGCTCGCGTCGGCCATGGTGATCGCCAGAGAGGAAGTTTAAAAGTGAGTGGGTCGAACTGCAGTCGTTGTGCGGCTGCAGTTAGTCTCAGGGGCGGCTGTGGTAAAGCGATCGGGAAATATTGGGACTGAGTGGACCACACATGGCCGTTGTTTGGTGACGATAGAACACCCATCAACATATGAAGGTTGATGGGTGGGAAAAGGCTGATCAGAGTAAGAG